>JAOEHT020022102.1:0-14639 GCA_025448195.2 Parazoanthus atlanticus | reverse complement strand
TTACCTCTTTATATTACATACTGAAACCAGGATATGACTTATTTATATGTACTCGAATTACCGCCGCGGCGCTTATTAAATTTTTCGGGGTACAAGTGCGGCGCATATTCGGGCAGCGGCGCTTAATCGGGCAGCGGCGCTAATTCGGTCATTTACGGTATCTTGAATTGAAAACAGATGTGTTGATTAAGTCCCATTTTATATTTTAGTGTTCTAAAATAGCCTCCCCGCAGACTATTATTTGGCCTCGTTTACTCTATACCGGATCGGAGGGCTTACGTGCCGTTATAAAATCACAGTAGACACTTCGTACTTCTGTTTACTCTTGGAACAGTTTCTCTGGCACACTTTCGTGCCGTTTCGAACGTGAGGGCCCAACGCTTTAGCTTTCGAAAGTGATATATCATATGTCGAATAGGTTTTATTGCCACGAAAAATTGCTCCTGTTTACACTGTAACATCAATATAACGGAATGATTTGTGTGACGGCACGAAATGCTATCCGGTATAGTGTAAACGAGGCATAAAGGTTACATTTTTAGATATTTACAACAATTCTGTCAACAAACTTTGGCGCCACCAATTCGCTAAAGTAAGTGTGTGCAGTACAAGTATATATAGCTCACCCTCCGACCTTCGTTTTGGCCAAACCGGCCAATGGGAAGAGATGTCGATGTGTCTTGGCACAGTACGTAACAACAGTCACTAGCTACTTTTCAGTTTTCTATTGTTACAATTAATACTGTATGTTTTCCATTACACAACCGTTTAGAAGTGCCAAATGCAAAGTCGACTCTCAATTTGTTTCTTATTTTAATTTTTTTTTATGATTCGCTTGGGATTATGTACAGTCCAAACACGTCTTTTCACTTGCTGAAACATTGAGAAACTAATAAAAAGTAAACAATTGTGAATTTAGAACCATTTTAAGCAAAATTTACAAATTTTAGCACAATTTGGAAACGATGACGTCGTCTAAATGGTGTCAAACAACTTGTCTATCATTAAGCTACAGTTTATGGTAATTGTTCAAAAAGCTAGCATTTTGAAGTCCGAAATCCTAAGGAGATAGGGGAAATCTCCTCTGTTAGTTTAAGGGTTAACTAATCTTAAAAAAAATGAAATATCTTTACATTCAGCTCGTATATGGAAGGACTAGTAGTCGCTTGAGAAAGAGTGTAAAAGTTGATGGAAATGTAATGAATTGTATAACAATAACAATAACAATAATGTAATTATGTATATTTACCGCCTTTTTCTTGCTTAATCTCATAACTTCGTGCATGAAATGCGCTCAAAAAGTTAGGGTCTCCACAGACCAGGGATTTAGTTATCGATAACTATTAGTTGTCGATAACAAAAAGTATTTCATAACTATTAGTGCTCGATACATCTTTTCCACACACGGGAGATCAGATAAATAGTTATCGACAACTAATTCTCACAGACGGAAAGAATTAGTTGTCGATAACGAAAGGGGCTGCCACTGACTGGGGATTTAGTTATCGATAACTATTAGTTGTCGTTGACTATCTCACAGACGGGAAAATTAATTGTCGATAACAAAACAGCCATGTTAGTTATCGATAACAAAAGTATTTTTCCTTTTGAAAAGGAAAACTCGTTAGTTGTCGATAACTAGATTTTTGGCAATTTGTTATCGATGACCTGAGACACACTCGGGATGTTTTAGTTATCGATTAATTTTTGTTATCGATAACTAATAGTTATCGATAACTATTTCCCTTGTCTGTGGAGGCCCTAAAGGGTGACACTAGCTAGCTCATTTAAAGAGACGATATTTACTTATTGAATATGGCGGATTTCGAAGTGACTCATTGACAGTGGAATATCAACTTGCATTCCTATTTAGATATAGACTTAATTATATATTCACCAAAATATCGGGGTTGTCGTTACCTTAGTCTTGATACCTACCAGTTTTATTATTTAAGACAACAGAGAACAAAAATGTAGATGTAAGATGGAACCGTTAGGACAGATGGAAACGGCATCAAATGATTATGCAAATTCTAAAATTTGTTAATAGTAAATATTAGATATGAAAGAAGCGGTTTATCTCGGTTCAACAGAAACTTGTTTTTGTTCGAGATTTAGATGCCCTATCATGAAAACACTCGAATGAATTTTCATTCGCATAAACAGATTTTAAAATAGAACGATTTACTTTAGATCCGGCTACCAATTTGGAACTTTTTTCGGCTTTTCAAGCCTTTTCCATGTGTTCATATGCGCTTAAAAAATTGCCAAATGTTAATCATGAGAGCAGCTGCAAGTTGAATTAAATTTGCGGTAACATAGCAACTTCTAAATTATTGATGGAAGAAAGAAAGACGGGCGATCTGCTGAAAAGACGACTACCGCAGTCAGGTGCAGAAGAACCAAAGCCACTAGGATTACAATATGATTAAAGCGATGCTTGTTAGGGTTTCACATTTACCAGCAAATTCGTTTCACTATCTACCTCTCATAATCCGATTACTTCCAATACAGTACCCCATCGGACATAACTAACTTCATATTACAGTTCTCAAACCATATATTTGCCGCGAAAATATTTTCCAATGAGCCTTCAATTAGCAAACACAAAAGTCAGTAAGTATCATTTTCATTAGAAAATGCCCAAAATTTTACCAAATGTAAAGACTTGACACTACGTCTCGTTTCTTCTGTTGTCAAAGTATCACACAAGTGTAGTTTAAGTGGATTTAAATATAATTACTATAATATAAACTGAAATTTTGTTTCGAATAGCCTGTGCCGCACTCTTCCTGTTTGTATTTTGCCTATTATTGTTTCTATGATAAAGTTGTTGTATCAAGGTTTTGCGGATAGGAAATTCTAAACTCAAAAGTGTCCAAATTTTTAACGAATGACTATTTACCGCTTTACTTTTCAACAGGCGGCGCGACACAGCTTTTTGGTTTGCTAGAATTTGAAATGGTAGTGAGAAGCTGTAATTTATTACACAATTATGCAATTGCATACACTCCGGTCGTCAACCAATACTGTTTATTTACACCACTTATATCACACGTTTGTGCTATTTGCCACTTTGAAATTTCTCTCAACGTTCTAAAACTTGCTTATGTTTCGAGAGAAGAGGGACAATTGCTATTCTACCTTTTTATTTCATTTTGAAATAAAAAACACAGTCAGTTTTTAAAGTTGATTGAATATGTTGCCATACCAACCATATATACCAATGTCGAAGTGATAGTGGGTGCATTTTATAATCTAATCTAAACGGATATTTAAAAATAATGATACTTTCTTAAGGTTGGAAAAATTTGAGATCATTGAAGAAGAAGTTTAACCGGCATCATCTCGTCAAATAAAGAAATTGGTCACGTTTTAGCCTCTCGCTTTCTTTCATCAGCTCGGACAGATAGATAGTTATGGATGTTTGAAATAACATTGGGCCTGCGCGTCTTTTATATCCACTGAACGGGATCAGTTACGGCCTCTTCGTTTCTTGAAAAGGGCTGACCAAATTAACCAAACTCTTTTCTGACCGTAATATATTTTGTTCAGCAGCAGTGAAAAGCGCATTTCATCCACAAACTCCCTAATATATTGTTTGTGGAATGATACAGTTCCGGGCTAAACCGACTGGTGATATATATATATATTCCACATACGATGAAATCAACTTAGCAAGCTGACGTCGTATTAAGAAGAACGTTCAGACATTCTCGTGTCTGTGCTAAAACAGCTTATACCAAAAATGTCATTTTTACATATAGTCTACATACACCTGAATCGATTTTCCTGTTCCGCGCTCGCTTCCAAAATCAGGTGTTAAACATATGTTATTGTGGCTTGTGGTTGCGAATATATATAAAAAATCGTAATAAAGTGTGCTTATGGAATGGGTTGTCTCTGGCTAAAAAGATCCGCTTTGTGACAGCATATTTCATCGATTTCGTGTGCTCCCGTATTATTTTACAATGTGAAGTTATAGTAAGTTGAAACTCTAAAACAAACTACGCTTTCTGTGTATAAACAGTATTACCGTACATGTACTTGACAACCCGCAATTATTACAAGAAAATTTTGATCAAAATCTAAAATTGAAACAAAGTTCGAAAACGTTCTCTTTTTCGTGACTTCCGTGGCTGGTTGTTTTGCGTGGGATCACCTCTGATTAAAGCGCACCTTAACAGTTTTCGATGTGCGATCAAAGCGAAAAACGTAAAGCGTAGAGGCGCGAGAAGATTCGTGGCACAAGAAGTGTTGACTAAGTTTTGAATTTTAACTAGCAACTTATTAGAAACCCCTTGGTGATATTCATTTGTGCTAAGTCAAGTCCACGCCACCTGATTTGACATATAAAGATATAGAAATTTCAAGAAAAGTGTCCCTAACTCGAGCTTAAACTTAAAACCACAACGGTTACGTTTTGATTTGACTTTTGAAAATTTCCTGGCCGATTATCAAAATATTAAAAGTGGTCAAAACAATCATACTGCAATTCTCTTTCATTGAAAATGGAATCTAATAGTCGTCTTAAAATGTGGGTCGAGTTTACCGTGGTTGCTGTTTTGCATTTTAAAATACTCTTGTCGTCTATACGTTCGATTGTTTGTGACGGAGGCCGTTTTCTTCCGATGATACATGTTATTCTCATTTTGTGGTCGAATTAAACGTCACATTTACAAAATTACGGTCCCGAAATGGTCACATATCTATCTGTTTTGATCGCGCGCCAGACAAATCATGAATTGTAAATTATGAAATGACTCTTGGAACTTTTTACAATAAATGTGATGTTGCCAGGTAGATGCAAATTCATTATTTTTTTAACTTTAGGTCGACCGAATACTATGGTGCGCTAGCTTACCTTCGCCATTCTTGATGATCGAAAGTCCTCCATTATTGACCAAATTTTCGGCCGATATTTTTGCCAATATGAAGATGCATTTGCCGCTTCATACATATCGTCATCATAGCCATCTTCATTATCAGTCATATCAGCACCTTCAAAAACCTTTAAGTTCTCCTGTGCTTCGCGGTGTTGAGTATAGTTCGCCCAACAACAGGGTTCCATTTGCTTTTCATCGATTCCCCAAAATCCGAGTTCTTCCTCAAACAGAGGACCGCAGACGTCATTTGGAGTGTGAAGTTTACCAGTGCGGTAATAATTTATAATTTGGGCAAAAACTCCCGGGTGTCGATCAAAGAAAAACTCCTGCTTTTCGGGGTTAAAGTCAGGATTGTTAGCCGTGTTTTCCGTGCACGACGCCAAGCGGGTATCGGGAAAATTTCGAAGTGTGCTTCTGAACGTCTCGTGCCTAACTCCGCCACAATTGATAACAATTCTGTCCCTTCCACTACCAGTTCCGTTTCCGTCAATTTCATTCATGTTTTAAAAGATCGCCTTTCCATCCATGTCCCATTCGGCAACGATATTTTTCTCTTTTGAATAGAGAAGGATATTAATTCTGCTTTTGTTGCTTCTATGATACTCTCGTGCAGCGCATAATCCTGTATTCGTTTAGCGGATGAAACAAAACCACATATACAACCTACTTTCTCCAAGCAGCAATCACTTTCACGATAGTTTCTCTCGCCTTCAACAAAAGCAAATCCGCGACATTTTCTGCCGGGACTACGAAATGAAGAACCAGTGTTTTCAAGGAGAAATTTGTGTTGATTTTTCTGTGCCCGACAGGTTACTCCAACCGAGAGCTTGGCGCAAAATTTAATGTCTGTGTTTTGTTAGCGTTGCCGAGGCGAACATAAAATATCCATTCAATGGATAGGGTGAATAATTTGTGTAATATTACAAAACCTTCAGCTGTGTGTGTATCCTGCACCTGCTAGGTTTATGAATATTCACCAGGATGGAATATGATTGGCAATTAAAGAAAGAATTGAATTGCGTAGTCGACTTTATACGTTCTCAGTCATTTTCCGTGAATGAGGCAGTGAAGATCTATCGCTCCTGACAATTAGTTATCACACACGACGTACGAATTGCAGGTGTACAACTCACTTCACAGCACTGTTTTGATGATGTTGAAAGCATTTAACTCTACAGGCACACTTTATTTGAGAATAGATCAGCACAATACAGGCAAATGTGTAAACTAATGTAGGAAATGTGCCACTAAATCTTTGTTTCTTCTTCAACGATCTGTTTTGTTAACTTACAGAAACTGGATGAATGTTCCATCCGTCTGCAGGATACAGGTCACAAAACGCAGTTTAAAGGCAGAAGAACTTTCGAGTTTGTCTGACTAAAACGAATGGCTTTTTTCAAAATCTGATTTCTTTACAGAAGCACAAAGCGGTCGGATATTATTTCGGAGAAAATCCCCATTGCTTTGAGTTTGGCAGGCTATGACGTGATCCTGACGTCATTTTGACGCATTTACAAAACGTCTCTTGCTCGAGCAGTGCTTTAATCAGATCAGAACAAAATCTCGTATTTAGTTCTGGGTTGATGTTTTTCGAAGATTGCGAAGTTCTCAGATCATAATCAACTTTATACCGTATTGAATTGAGCTTCATTTTCTTGTCATTAGATCTGGTGCGACAACGTCTGTGCAAGAACCACTGTTTCTCCTCATTAAACTCGTAACTACTTTCCTGTCATTTGTCAAAAATAGATGTTCATGAAAAACTCGCATAACTGTTCTTTGTGAATATAAAAACGACAAAGTCAGGAAATGATATTGGATGGAACTTCAGTTCTGTGAATAAAGTTGTGAGAACGTTTGGCCTTATCACATATGAAAGTAACCGTTATCACCGATCACACGGCCACTGTCGAATCAGTTCAACCATACCGCAAACTCGTTCATCGTTTTCTTAACTCTTCAGTGCGGTGCTAAGGAAAAGATGGTATCCATTTCGCAATAAACGTGTTTTTAGAAAAACTGAACACTCTTAAAAACAGCTGGCCGAGTTTATCAAAAGAAAATGGTACGCACTTTCATTATTGTGACTTTGAATGCGACGAATTCGCATAATGTCTACCATCTGGGAGTGCATTTTTTACTGACGTCGATATGTCAGAGCTGTTTTGTAAGTTTATTATATGATAATACAAACTTTAAAAAATCTGCCCCTTTCGTGGTTGTTAGACTATTTTCTGTGATGCAGTCCTTTTTGTGGTGATGTATGATGTGCAAACCATAATCGGCAGATGCCTTTGATTGTTAAAAACAATCAATTGTATATCATTATCATTATTATCACAAGACGTCGGAGTGAAAGTCTTTTTAAGATGGAACTTCGCTTTTGAAACACTTTCTGCTCGGTAGAGAGGTCGACTAAGTGACATTGACCCAAAGACTTTGTCCAACTTTTACATCTAAGTGCATGCCATTTTAGCAAGGACGTTGATATGGCAACTGTCGTAGGAGTTACAATGGCAGATTGAAATATAATGGCTACATTTCAAAACAACCTTTTGAACAGAGGTTATTTCTTTTAATCACTATCTCCTTTATAATTTGATTTTGGAAAATACGTTGGCTGAACAGTGACCGTATTTATCGGGAAGACAGCGTTTAAAATTCGTCTGTCAAAAATTTTGTTTGCTGGTAGATAAGTAATTTATTAATAGCATCAGACGAACAAAATATCTGCCCAAACTGAGACAGACGAAACGCGTTCGAAATGGTTTGACTCGACAAATTCAAGGTGTGCCAAAGAGACGAACTTACTCCATATATATGTAGCTATATACCAACTGGACTTTGGTGACTGTCAAATCAGATTTCAGTTTTCTGCGACCGTTAGAGTTTAGTTTTGTGCTCGCATACCAAGTACACTGAACAATGATACTACAAATTTGTCTTTGAAATTGCTGGAATTGGAATGTTTCCCTCTGAATGTTTAACAATCATTCCCCATAGTGGAGGTGACTAGTGGTTGAAATTTACCAAGCCGCGAAGCGAGGTAAATAACGATTTGAGGGGAATAATTAATGTTTTAGTATAAACCAAACCAGTGAATAGCAAGTTAATTCAAAACAACAACTTATTTCATTGGCCATGAAAAAATGTGAGTGAAAAACCCACAGTACATCCTGCGCCAACGTCGTTACGCGCCGTGTGACCTCGACAAACATTCTCGGGAGTCACATGACAAACTCGGAGACCTGGAAGTGGAACAGGGAACAAGCATGCGGTGACTCATTCAAGGCACTTCGGAAAATGTAAAGCAGACGAGAAACTGTTTTCAAATTCAAAATGGGAAAAGTATGTTTTACATAATTGTTCTTTGATGCACTTAAAAACTGCAGTTCGGTTGGATCATTGTTAAAAGCATTGTGGAACAGGGAAAATTTACGTGGAAGTTAATTATTCACACCTTTCACACATTATTTAATTTTCTTTTCAAAAGTTTCTTACGGAGAATTCAGTTATGACCTACTCGCAGATAGCAAATGGCTAATCGAGGCGGTTCAGTATCGCAATAAATGTTTAACGAGTAATAAATGATTAACAGCAAGAGCGAGAGAGAGAAAGAGATTGGGAGAGAGAGAGAAAAACACTAAAGTTGACAATTTTTGAAGCAAGTGTGTAGATAATTTAGGAACAGAAATAAAATAGGTTGTAAGGGAAGTAATTTGATGGCGTAATTAAAATTGTAGTTGTTGAATGTACCGCCGGGAATGAAACCGTGGAGCAATTGCTGGCCATCTTGATTGCCCAAGAACACATTACTGCTTGTGTTAACTGGAGACGACACGTACAGCAGCAGCCATTCTAGGTACCACTATCGTTTTTAAGTGCATCGAAGCACGAATAGAGGTGAGCGACTTCTTGTTGTAACACAATCTGTCTTGCGTTCTTGCCGACGCAAAGTTTTTCAAGACACTTGTTGTACTCGGCTGGTTGAATTTGTTTAATGCTGTTTTGAATACGTGTTGTTTTTAGAACCATGCTGCAAAATATGTAATGCTGCATCATTCATTCATGGCACGAATTTCACCATCTGACACGGCTGCAAACGAGACGCCATATTGTGTAAATGAGGTGATTATCACTGGGTAACTGAGTTTGAGTAGCCAATCACAGCGCGCGAAAAGCATTCACTGGGTTGGTTTATACTAAGTTGTGATGAACATGACGTTGAAAAGCTTTTCTGCGAAGTCAGTGTGATTTCGTTGATTGCGTTTGCGTTTTGATTATGCGTCTGGCGTTTACCTAGAAGTTAAACGGAAATATCCCCCGGCAAAAAATGGTGTTCTTAACTAAGTAGTTGAAACGATTTACAAATGAAATACTTCGATGTTTAATATCACGTCTTTACCAACTATACCAGTTGACAAGGAATTTATCGCTACAGGCCTAACTTTGTACAGTACCATGACTTTATTTAGTACTATTTTGTATATATCTATTTTTGTAAATACAAGCCATACAATGAACAGAAAAGATAGTGCTTAGCTAACTGCAGCAGCCAGATGCTAGACAATTACAACGCAGTTAGCTAATTGTTGGATTTACGTCAGTTATTTTAGAAACAGTCAATATATAAGTACTGTAAGTAAATATATAAATGTTAATTACAAGATAACAATAAATACGTGAAAATATCTAATAGCTGGACAGTGTAAAGTTTCAGTTAAAATGTTCGTCATCCAGTTTCTTGACGATTGGGTTGAGTTTATTGCCCAGAAGTTTTTCGATCATCGTTTCCAACTTTTTCTCCTCCATCTAACTTTTAGAAAGTTAACTACAAAAAAAGGTAATTTTTAAATGTAATATAACGTTTGGGAGCGCGGGAAACCACCGCTATCTTCTTTCCGCTGACTAATGTAGGTTTACTGATGTCATTTGTTCCAATCCAATCCAACAACTTTATCAATCCAACAACTTTATCAATGTGTCAGGGCTTCTAGCCTGCCACAAGTGGCACACTAATCGGGGACACCTACTGCTAAATGTATACAATTAATGTCCTAAAATCCTAATACATATGTATGATTATACTAAAATATACTCCAAAATTTTAAGATGTACCGTATTCTAAGATTCTAATATACGTAGTTAATGCTATACTTTATAAGATCTCTAATGATTCAATTCGCTTGTTGTTGTTCTTTTCCACTAGTTAGACCATTTGTTAAGTTTGGTTCAAATATATTTCGCTTTAGACGAAGCCTCTTCAGTGAAAATGTGAAATAAATAAATAAATACAGAATAAATTACCCAGTAATACATAGCGAACCCACAGTTACTGAAGCGAAATATATTTAAACCAAACTTAACAAATGGTCTAACTAGTGGAAAAGAACAACAACAAACGAATTGAATCATGAAGAAAACCACTAGCCATGCAATTTACTTATTAACAAGATCTCTAATGAACAAAAATGCTAAAAATATACTAGTCTACGTGTTGCAGAGAAAGCAGTTAGTTGGGCATGTCCCCATTGCTCAATTGTTTGTTTACATTTTGAAATTAGGAAAACTCAAACTTTCGTTTGATGCACA
This sequence comes from Parazoanthus atlanticus, assembly GCA_025448195.2. Classification (NCBI taxonomy): domain Eukaryota; kingdom Metazoa; phylum Cnidaria; class Anthozoa; order Zoantharia; family Parazoanthidae; genus Parazoanthus; species Parazoanthus atlanticus. Next base: position 4,161 of record JAOEHT020022102.1, on the reverse strand, counting down.
ACTGAACCGCAAAGTGAGAAAGAGCATATCAAGAATAGTTCTCACCTACGTTTTACGGTTACATTTGAAAGCCAAACCGAGAAGTTTGGAAGTAAATTCTTTCTCTAGGGTTGGGGTAAGACTATGGAATTCAATTCCATCTTCTACATAACTAGGAATAGTTCCAAATTCATGCATATTTAAGAAAAAGATTAAAAATTCACTCTTGTCTATATATGTTACAGAATGAGGAAAGCTATTTTGGAATGGAGAGAGCTACACAGATTTTCCCTGATTATGCGTCTTAAATAAGTAACATTTTTTCTTTGAATCTTAATTTGTACTTCCCATCCTGAAAATATATTATTTAAAAATTTAAATAGATTTATACTTAGCTATACACTAGTCATATGTTATATTTATTTTCTCATTCTTTCCTTTATGTTTAATGAATTGTAAGCCATTGACCTGCCTAGATTAGTTATTACTACTTACAGGCTAATGGAATATTACCAATCTTGTAATGAAATGAAACATCAATAAATAAATCTGAATTCTGAATCTAAAATCTGAAGTTTTTTTTAAGAAACTATAAGCAAATGTATGAGGTTGTTGAATTCCACTATTTGTTTGTATGCCGTGGAAGCTCGCTTTTTCAACGAAGGCAAGCTTTCGTGAATGATATTTTTGAAGATAATTGTAATTTTAGATACTTTGATCCAAAGAGTTTGTTTTATTATATAATTTTGCTAAACGACAATGCTATTTTTGATCACACTATTAGGTATAATTGTGAGGTTATGGAGATTTATTTAGTACGTAATTCGTAGATGGGTCGATTCTTATTTCATCAAAATTTATTGTAAACTTACTCTGTATGATCATTCAAATACCACAAAAGTAGAGTGGAATTAATGCTATAGTTATCATTAGTACTAGTTATAAATTTTATATATACTATGATTTATTGGATTCACACTGATGTTAACACATTGTTTTCAAAGTGCCAATAAATCACTGTTGTTGTTGTTGTTGACTGGGTGGCGAAATCTTGTGACTCAGCGACAAATTTGATAAGTTTGCTATAAATTTTGAAAAACTTTAGAATGATGCAGATTTCTCGGTGGTGCTTTTGTCCAAAGAAACAAAACTTAGCAAAATAGTTAATGTTTATTGGCTTTATCCCACGATAGTCTTTGTTTGCCCATCTGACAAAGTTTACATTTATGCTAGTGAAGAAACTTGTAGACAAAGATTGGCCGATACATTGCAACAGAGTGACAAGGCCAAGTTTTGCAATAGAAATTACTGTAACAGCCGATGATCCCTTGTCAAAATTTGGAACTTGATTAGTTCCCAATACTATTTCCCCTACCTTTTAAGGTCTTACACGCAAATAAAGCTTGTTGATTGATTGAATCACCCCAGGAGGTCAATCTTACCATTGTGAGCCCGGTCGGGGAATGGAAATAAGAGGCGTGTGATTCCCCGCCCTCGCAAAACCCACGCGTCCATCACACCACTGCCCCCACCCACATAGTGCCCAAAACAAGGCAAGGTTTCAAAAGAAGTTTATTGCGTCAGGCACCCCACAACCTTCGACAGAAATTGCAACTAAACAAGTCATAGAGGATGTTGATCGCCATTGCTGAGCTTCCAACGCAGGCGTCGCACTTCCTTTAGCCGGTCCAATGCTAGAAAGGTACCTTGTACCCAGGGCTTCTCCATTGATTAATCCGAGCTGACTTTTCCAACAACAACAATAATAATAACAACAACAACAACAACAACAATAACAACAACAACAACAATAACAATAACTACAACAACAATAACAACAACAACAACAATACTTTTATTCTCATTTCACGTTTTACAGGAAGTATCTAATTTTATTTGTATTTTGTTTAATTTTTGTTGTTGTTTTATTTTGTTTATACTTACAAAATATAGTTATATGCAAGGAAATGCCCGGGGCCAAAATAAACGGCAAGGTTTTCGAGTTTGGCACTAAACTGGTAAAGTTTTAATTTTTTGTGTAGCACCACTCATTAACAATACTTACAAAACAGACAGAGAAAGACATACAAGAAAAGAAGAGAAAAGAGTAAAGAATACTAATTAAGGTTAAAGGGAACCGTTTGTTAAACCCTATCCTACACGGGCTTTTTGGGGGGTTCCTGCTCACGGGAGGGGGGGCGGGGGCCGGAAAGTACCTGCGGCCCGTAGCTCGTAAACTATTACAGGTAAGACAATGAAACTTGGAGGAAATGTACAACTTCTCAATCTAAGCAATTTGAATTATCTTTGGTGGACGTATGACGTCATAAATCCGCAATTTTGGATTCTATGGCGGCCATCTTGGCCGCCATCTTGGATTTTTCATGACATCGAAAATAGGTCTTATTTGAATCAAAATTAGTGGAGAACTGTTGGAATGAACTTTAATTAGTAAAAACTATAGTTTCACAGCAAAAAAAAAAATAAAAAAGTTTGCATTATGAGAAAATTTAGGAAAATTTTAGGGAAAATTTCGCTGACACGTCCGGCACTCAGAAACTGGTTGCCATGGAAACACGTTCATTAAAAAACAAAACTTTAACACATAAAATTGTTCCTTAATAAATTTAGGAAAAGTACACGACTTTAAAGTGCTACCTTTAACGGTTCGTTTTATAGAGAGGTTTGAATTTGGCGCGGGCACTTTCCGCCCCCCCCCCCCGTCTAGGATAGGGTTAAGTAGCAGATGTGGTTCAACCTTTTTTTGAAAGCTTTAGTGTTTATATTCTTAAGCTCAGAGGGAAGATTGAGCCACAAGTGTGATGCCAAACTTTCCCGTCACCAAGGGATTGTGAACCCCGGGAACTGCCAAATTGGATTATGGTTTTAGTAGTCACGGATTAATTCAGGATGGCGGACATTTTCACTGCCGAAGTAGTGAGACATTTGCATGTTATCAAACTTAAGTTTCGGTATGGAACTTTTGGATATAGCTAGCTCTTATCATTGCGGAGTAATATATTAATCTTAGGGGGCCGAATCGGACCCCCTGGTAAAGGTAGGTATGGTTAAGGAAAGTTAATTAATGCATTGCTAATGTGTCGTGTCGTGTCGTGTCGTGTTGTGTTGTGATGTGTTGTATTGTGTTGCGTTGCGTTGCGTTGTGTTGCGTTGTGTTGTGTTGTGTTGTGTTGCGTTGCGTTACGTTGCGTTGCGTTGTGTTGTGTTGTGTTGTGTTGTGATGTGTTGTGTTGTGTTGTGTTGCGTTGCGTTACGTTACGTTGCGTTGCGTTGCGCTGTGTTGTATTGTGTTGTGTTGTGTTGCGTTGTGTTGTGTTGTGTTGCGTTGCGTTGTGTTGTGTTGTGTTGTGTTGTGTTGCGTTGTGTTGTATTGGGTTGCGTTGCGTTGTGTTGTGTTATGATGTGTTGTGTTGTGTTGTGTTGCGTTGCGTTACGTTGTGTTGTGTTGCGTTGCGTTGCGTTGCGTTGCGTTGCGTTGTGTTGTGTTGTGTTGTGTTGCGTTGCGTTGCGTTGCGTTGTGTTGTGTTGTGTTGTATTGTGTGTTGTGTTGTGTGTTGTGTTGTGTTGAACGACCCCTAAGAGCTGAAATAGAATGTAACTCAATGGGGAAAGACCTTCAGGCTTGGGCTCATGGATGAGGGGGAAGACAACATTAATACCTCAAAGTATCCATGCAATTCAAACCTAAAATTGGTGTGATATTTAGTTATGTCAATACCAAACTATGGTTTATTAGTCATGTCATTTACGATGAAATATTGGTTGAACCCCACTGTTGTTGAACGCTAATTAGATAATTATCTAAACCGACAAATTAAACCGACTCGAAATTTAACTTAGAGTTTGGAAACAGCCTGCATGTTTTCAGCTGTAACTGCAATATTAAAGTATAAATAAAGACTTTTGAATGCAAAGGACTACACGACGTAAGATAAACTGTAGTTTGCTGACTCGATGTTGGATTTCTTGTTTTGGAGATGCATGTAATAGACGTCAGTCTAGGTGTTTATAAACAAATTCTGAATGCAGGGCTATTACAACAACATCGTTTTTGGGACAGATTTAATGCCAATATTTCGAGAAGCCGTGCTACTATTTATCACGCTAGAGCCGTGGAACTCGAGTGGGGGAGAGAGAGAGAGAGAGAGAGAGAGAGGAATG
>JAOEHT020021991.1:0-14647 GCA_025448195.2 Parazoanthus atlanticus | reverse complement strand
GGATGCCGGGATGAAAATGATCTCGTCTCATCCCGCCCGGGATGAGTCTCATCTCGCCCGGGATGAGCTTCATCCCGTCCGCGCCTTCGGCTTTTTTGTCTGCGATGTTCCAACAAAATGGCGCGTAAGCAGTTGGTTTTAACCTTTGCTGCAGTTGAAATTTCGTTGTGTTTGGTGACAGTGTTACTGCAACTGCAGTCGGTACTTCTGTTTCAGGTCTTTAAAAGTGACTATACTACTACTCAAAAGTGACGCGCCTCATCAATGTATTGTTTCCTCCTGGGGTGAGAAAACATGAGTGTTTACATGGAAATTTCCATCCCGGGTTGTAATCTCATCCCTGTGCTTGGAACTGGGATGAGTTCAACCCGGGATGAACTCATCCCCTCTCCAAACCATGTAAACAGTAACAAGAAAATGACCAAACACCGGGGTAGCCTCATCCCGGGATGAAAGTCATCCCGGGACGAGAAGTCTCATGTAAACAGGCCCTAACACTTCCTTTTTCTTGTTGTTAGTAATTAAACATACTTATTTCTTTTTTACCGATTCATTTAAAATTACTATTCCTGCCCCTGGGCCCGCGCGACTTGGCTGCGGTGTTATTATTTAACGTATTTTGCTGTGTATTGTCCTATGAAGGTAAGTTGTTACTGTTTTTAGTTCAAATGCCGAAGTTAATAAAAAAAAATTAAAAACTCGGGTAGGGAATTTAAATTCCTATTTTGTTTAGAGATAGTGCTACAGCTGGGTTCTTGTTTCTCTAGATGGGGAAAGAAACAAGAATTCGCATTATTATTATTATTATTATTATTATTATTATTATTATCATAATCATTATCATTGTCATTGTCATTGTCAGCAGTATCAGCGTCAGCACCACTATCACTGTCACTGTCACAATCACTATCACTATCACTAAATCCACCATTATCACTGTCACTGTCATTAGCATTGGGAACATAATCGCATGTGAGGGTTTCCCACTAAATCGCTTCTGACACACACAAACAGGTGCCATATCCAATAACGTGTAAACGTACCTCAGGAAAAAACAACCCGAACAGTTCACGATCAGAAGCCGGCTCAAAGTCGCTATCTTCCAGTTCCATGTCAGACTCATCACCAGTCTCCTCAGATCGTTCCCTCAACGTCACAATCCTTGGATGCTCTGAGAAAGTAAAAAAGTCATTCACTGACTATGAATCACACTTAAGACGTGTGTGTGTGTGTGTGTGTTTGTGTGTCAACATGCATACTTGGGTACGTGCCCATGTGTAGGTGTATACAGGTATGTGACCGGCTTTGCAGTTGATACAAATTTTGGAGGTTAAGTACAAAAGTCGGTGGTCTCTACTGTTTGAGTTTAACCTGTCATTATCGACTGAGCTGCAAATTAACAACACGCCCGTGGTCATTACTTTTCTTGTCATGAAATACAACACGCTCCACGTGTTACCATTCTGTAAAAATACTAAAGTAAAGTTTCAACGTTTTCTATTTCTGATTTAACAGTAAATAAAATGATTATATTCATAGCTTTTCCTTTTGATCGTTCCCTATATGACTTGCGAACAGGCATATTACACTCCTCCCAATCTCTTTGACGTGCTACTCGCGCGTTAAAAGAAAAGTCAAGAACTCCTGTCAATGGAGCCAAAAAACATACCAACTGTTATTTCTGTTGCCTCTGAGGAGGTGGATGGAGCTTCAGGCTGTGGAATGAGGGAACTTTCTGGGGATCCTTCTTCTTCCAGGTCCATCTGCAGATATGCAAAACCACAAAACGTAAGACAAATCAAAACAGACAAAGACAATAAAAAACTGGACAGTGCATGGTATTACAGGGGCCGACTTACACGGCTGAAATAATGGATTATCTCTTTCAGAAGTTTTTTTTTTTTATTAATCCACAAATTATTAAAAGAACCCATCTTATATCTACCAAAAAGACCTTTGATTAATCACTTCTGTCAAAGTTCGATGCATTTTAAACCAATTTATAACTTTGTGTTACGGCCTGGAACATAAATCAAGACGATACGTAGCAGGATAAATAACCACCTAAAACAGACCATCCGTACCATTTGCCTGTTGAAAAACTTAAATTAGTACCTGAAAAATGCATGTTTATAGAAATTTTAGCTTGAAACTTGGTTTTCTTGTCAACAAATCTATAAGCACGCGCAAATCCATGAAAGAGATATCTTAACGCAGTATGCACAAAAAAACTAAACAACTAGTTAGAAGGTGTGCTCTCAGGCTGCAAGATTAACATGTCAACAGTAGAGTTCCAAGAATATCCATACCCCCATCACGGAGGAAATCTTAGTGACCCCTACCCCCCTCCCCCTCAGAAATTTCCAGTTTTAAAAGAAACTTAACTTCCATGACCCTCTTCCCTAGGAAAATCCAATTTCCTCTGTGATGGGAGTAAGACTGTTTTCTGGAACTACAAATTGCAAACTGTAGACAAAATTTGCTCTTTTGTAAAATATTTCAAGTACCTCATCGTCTGAAACTGGATGTTCTAAAAGCCACGTGACCAACATGTTCATCCTTCTAGTATCAGCCCCCTGGCTCGTGCCAGTCACGTGCATGGCCTGAAGAATGTGACGCCTGGAGAAGCCCATCTCCAGTAGTGGTAAGGCATAACTAGGTAAACTTGACATAGCAGCAACCTCACGCAGGGCACGAGGTAGCACAGTGGGTGGAGTGATGGGGCGCGAGCCCGCTGGTGATTGCGAGGAAGCAGGTGATGGGTGGACTTCGGCAGCTAATGTCCTCTGGTTGGCACTAGCTATGAGAGCCAGCTCTGTCTCATCGACTCCTGATGCTGGTTCACTTTGGGCCTGTACTGCAGGCGGCACGACAGGTTGTGTTGGTGGTACTGAGGGGGGACGTGGCGTAGAAGCCAAGGAACTTGCTCTGCTGCTGTCTGACATTGGGTCAGGAGCTGGCGTTGTTTCCTCACTGCTATGGCCATCTGTCTCAGCAGTGGCTTCTGCCTCGATTTTAACTGCCACGTCACGCTCCCTGGCATCTGGACCAAGAGAAATATATACTTTATTATAACGGCACGAGTGTCTTACTGAAAAAATACACCACTCATACAATTTATACGAAACTATACATCCCTAGTGGGATATTTTCCATTAGTGAGGATATCGATTACTGAAGATTTTCCTAAAATTTTCAAAAATCGTCAAAAGCATTGGGAAAACATCTCCCACAATTTCCGAAGGTTTCTAAAGATTTTCCGAAGATTTTCCGAAAATCCGTGATTTTTAGTCTGTCTCTTGTCTTGAATAACTATAGCACTAGTTGATGGTCTCCACAACTGATCGCGATGGGCAAATTATCAATTAATAGCCAGCTTTTGCTAGCTGGGTGCAAGATTCAATTACTGCATAGAACTTAAAGAAAACGATAAGATATTCTAGTGTGATTACTGAGATATTCAAACGTTCGGTATGGCACTGAATTGAACCACAATAACAAATTACAACGTACTCAAGCCACTGGATCTGCAATGTGCTGATGCTACAAAACGTGTAATATTTACCTTTCATTTCTTCTGAATCTTTTGGTTCAACTTTCTTTGCTGTTGAAGCCATCTTCAGCAACACCGTTTGAGCTCGCTCCAGTTCCCCCAGATTAACCACTCGCCGTACAGGTGAAGGAAGTACTGCACAAATCACCATGCAATGCATGACGGTCTTAAGTACCCTCACCATCTCACTGTCGCCTGTCTGGGAGTTCTTATCCAGAACTAGTTTGTCCAGCACTTTGCTGTTGTTGATGAGAACAGCAAGGGATTTTAAAGCGCAAGTCTTAATCAGTGATCCTGTAACACCATCGATTTCAGAAGAACAAAGTGATGCGCTTGAAGCTCTTGAAATGTTTAATTCCATTGAGGAATGTTTTGACTTGGGTTTCATGTCGATATCACTATTACTATCAACACTACCAGATTGTGAGCTTTTGCTAGAACCGTGAACTGCATCGTTGACCTCCGACTTCTCATCGATTTGTTCCTTGGTGTTTTCTTTTCTCTTCAGTTTATCATACTCTTCTCTTAAGCTGTGCAGGTTCTGAGGCCGGCTTTGAAAATCAAAAGTGTCAGTACCAAGTTCTGTCAACGCTACCAAATCAGTAAGAATGTCTGGAGTCAGATCTTTCAGGTGATTTGCCTCAAACGTGCTTGTTTCGATTGGGTCTATTTTGAAAACCAGTGTGTCACTGTGAACAAATAATATAGATATCTTAGGAATATTAGAACACTCACTTTCAAACACTTCGCTCTGGTTCAAATATGCAGTGTATGCGACCATATCAGTTTATTACTATTATTGTTATTATTATTATTATTATTATTATTATTAGTAGTAGTAGTAGTAGTAGTAGTAGTAGTAGTAGTAGTAATAGTGGTAGTGGTAGTAGTAGGTGGTTAATTGTACTGACATTTTATATTTTATTGAAGGTAACACCAGTTTTTGACAACCCTTACTTAGAAATAACTGAAGCCCAGCTGACAACAAGTGCCCCAGGTAAACGACCATGACACACTTTCCAATAATAAGGTCCTACACTTTATCTTAGTGCCGTGGAAACACAAACTAAATTAACAGAGACCCGAAATCTCTCCTAATTCAGTTTCAAATAAAGATTATTATTATTATTATTATTATTATCTCTATACGTTTTAATCTTCACTTAAATGTTTAGCTGAAGGTCATCGCTGTGCTGCGGCTCGATGTTTCGGCCTGCTTTCATTTAGCGACAATAATTATATCATGTTAACATAAGGTTGTCACTTAACACGTTATTAAAGTTTTTGGCAGTTACGGTGTGTTCTTGTAGTCCTTTGTTCTTGAATGAATAAAGTGGTTAACAACAGCTTCCATATTTAACAAACGTATAGACGGATCGCTTATTATTATATACGATGATTTATCTACGAATAGTGATTACAATGCTACCATTACAGAGTTGTCTACTAAACAAAGTATATTTGCATTCCGCAGACAAAAAAGACATCTTTGCTCTTCGTAAACCACCACCACAGACATTAAGCACAATTGCCATCCTCGTCATATGTGTCGCTTTATTCCTGTTGCTACTTGTTCTGCTGTTCGTGGTGATCTTGGTTCCAAGATGCAAAGAGACAAGAAAATTAAAGAAAGAAGGTCTTATTATTGGGTACGTGGCTCTGTCAGTTAATACCTTAGGGTTGGTCACAATTTTATCAGTTACTCTATTTACTGTCAAGCTATTTTACTGTCTGCCAATTCGCTGCCGCAAGTTCTAGCAATACGCCAATTGTTTTGGCCATACATTTTTGCTTTTATTCCAGTCAGGAAATGCTTAATCTAAATTTACGTTAGATTATGGCTGATTAAGGAATATCATTTTCCCCGTAACTAGAATAGAGACTATATACATTAACGTCGTGGAACAACCAAAATTTGCACTATAATTATAGCAACGGTGTATATTTGTAAATAGCATTTTGCAATCCGCAATTTATAACTCTAATTTGTCTTGATTTATAAATAAAAGTTTATGCAAGGAAACAAGTAAAATATTCATGTGAAATGCTTCTATAATACTATAGTTTTACCCGAATGACATTAGCTTATAGTTCTAAATCTAAATCTTTCACAAAATGCCTCTTAGGGTACAGATTTTGAAACCAAAATAGAGACAAAGTTTTCCAAGTAATTTAGCTTAAAGTAAAGCCAGTTATATATCTCTAAACAGCTGCTATTGCAAGTGTATTGCAAAGATACTGAAACAAAATATTGAAAACAAAACTTGTTAACAGATGCAATTACAAAGTTAAGTAATATTTACCTGTTGAAACCCATAGGACTACTACGCAGTGCAACTGCCTTCCAGATACTATTTTTGGCAAGCTATTTAAGGGCTTCATCTTTTTTCAATTTCACTACCTTCTGACTACCTGGTATTCATCGGCGGCCGTACCGGAAAATAAAAGCCATTGTTTTAGTCATATACCTGTGATAATGTAATGAATTTCTTCTTTTTTTTAGAAACCACGGATTTGTTATTGATGATTGGGAAATCGATAATACCCAACTTGTATTTGAAGATGAGATCGGAGAAGGTGCATTTGGTAAAGTGTACAGCGGAACATTACAGAAACTACCGCAGCCAGCAGCAAAGGCAGCTTTCTTCACAGGACTTGCAGCTAGAAAAACCCACAGAGTGAATGACAGTGTGACGGTGGCCATCAAAATGCTCCATAGCCGTAAGTAAAATCAAGTGTAATTTGGTAACCAACGAAGTCAAGCCGCTCAGGACTGAGGAACAAATTAAATAATTAAATGCCATCAGGTGCAGTGATGTAAATGTCCCATACAAGAAAAACTAAATAACTGAGCTAGGTGGAACTCGAATCTACAACCTCCGCGGGAAAATGTCACAGTTGTTTAACTGACTGAGCTAAAATGCCAGATTGGATCTGACAAATGGAACTGTAGCTCCTATTTGCAGCATTAGCACAGGGTACGTGAATGGTTACCACTTCGGTTCGGCTGCCCAACACTTATGAACAAAGGAAATTTAGTTTCGGAAAGAAACTAATAAATTGATTTATGCGGTGTGTAATCTGGATAAGTTGCTCCAAGGTTTCGCCCGCAAAATCTCCATCTGGGTCTACAGGAATAAGAAATCCAGAATCATCGAAGAGTGATGTTAGTGTAAGTTGGTCGCGTCTTTCCGTTTTTAGCGCTTAGAATGATAATTGTGGCTGTTTCTATGCAACACTACAGGTACACCGTAAAACATTCACATAACTACTATCTCCTTGCAACAATGAAATAGAAATGAATGAAATCAGCAAGAACTAAACCAATTAAAGAACGATCTTACAAACCTGCAATAAATGAAAAATATGCTTTAAGTGTGAGAAGCAAATGAAACCAGCAACAACCTACCTATTGGTTGGTTTTGACTACTGTGGTAAACATCGCGATGTGCTAGGAATACCTACATATACAGGGTTTACTTTTATCATCTATTTCATAAATGACTCTGTTCTTGAACACGTAATAAAAATGTTTTGCAGATATGGAGCAATCTGAGGAAAGGAGCGACTTCCTCCAAGAAATCCAGCTGATGAAATCAGTTGGTTTCCACAGCAACATCGTGAACATGCTTGGATGCTGTACCATCAAGTATCCAATGTGCCTTGTTGTTGAGTACGTGACGTATGGCGACTTGCTGCACTACTTAAGGAAAAGGCGAGGCGATGTAAGTTGTTTATCAAGATATGATGTGGCATTGTTTTTCTGTGCGACAGCTTTAACCGGGTACAGAAATTTTTTTGTTACATTGTCTGTTGCTCAGTAACATTAGTGCTTTGCTTGCTTTGTTTTTTGTTAAAGATGTCAAGTTATTACAATTACTTAACTTAAAGTAACAACAATTTGCATAAATGGAGCCACTTTGCCGTATGCGCGTCACAAAAGATAATCTTATACACAGTAATTTATTCACTTCCTTTGAGTGCCTGATTTCTTCCATTTTACACTTTTCATTTGTTTACGTACATTTTGTGTGAAGCAGTTTTGTTTTATTTAAGAAACAAAATGTATTTGATGGAAAAATCGAGCGTTCAGTGCATACAGTAAACCTGGCAAAGCCCCTACACACTGTAGTTCTCAGATAAGAAAAGCCATTACGACCGCTCTGCACCGTGCAATAGTAATTTTGATTACTCTGGCACAAGACACCGACAGGAATCCGGCGAAGGTCATTAAATCGGGATATCTGACAGATCTGGTAAACAGCACCATACACTCGTTCGGATATGGCAAGGAGAGGCGCTTTTTTTGCCAAGTTTATTTGAAAGAGCGACGGCGAATTACAATTAAACCTAATACAATCTGACATGTTTAAAAATCATTTCGCAAAAAGTAAAAATAAAGTTCTTGTTTAAACCAAAGGATAAAATTACCATAGTTCACACGTAGGTTATTAAGGAAAATGCAATTGTGGGATGGGGTACATTGGGGAAACAGAAATAAATTTAAGTGCTCGGCTTGAAGAACATTTCGACCCACAAAAGGATTCAAAGCCAGCGAGACATCTATCGGAATTTCCAGAGCATAGCTTTACATGGCGTGCAATTACCACAGCACAACAGTCGAGGAAGAGAAATATTTTGATGAAAAGAAAGGCTTTGTTGATAGCCTTAAAGAAAGCCTTTCTGAGCAAAACACTCATAGCATTTTCCATAAACTGTTCCCCATGAGAGTAATACAATCCTTATAAATGCAAGAAACGATGCGGCTAATTAAACAAACCCTGAAGATGACTTTTAATTCAGAACGTTTTAACTCAAAGCGTATAATCGATTGGGGTATTATACTTCAAAAATCATTAACGAATCTTGAATTTATATTTTTGCAAAGCGTTTGATCGAATGCTTAATTTCTGTGCGGGTATATTAATAGAAAGAAGGTCCTATCATGGTATTGCAATACAACACAATCGCTTTCCAAGGCGGCCCATCGGTAGAGGAACAAATATAGACTCGTGTTTGAACACCGTGTAATTATTTGTTATCTAGTTTGTGCCATACTTCTCTGGGTTTCTGCGTTAGTAAGTGTTCAAATATTGAATTATCTCAGTTTGTTGTTTTACCTAATTTCTCATTATAGGTAAAGGAGTATTTGGTTGACGAGACGAAAGGACCTTATCGTTCATCGTATTTTGAAAATTTCAAGTTTCTGGAAAGTTCAGCAAAGTCAGATAAGGTAGTTCTTTTAAGAATTCCAAATAGAATATAATTGTAATTTCTAAATGAATCTGAAAAACCCTGTTCTGTTCTGCTCTGCTATGCTCAGTTCTGTGTTGTGTTGTGTTGTTTTGTTTTGTGTTGTGTTGCGTGTTGTGCTGTGTTGTGTTGTATTAATCGTTTTGCCACAAAACAAGAAATCATTAACTTTTACATAACATTTATGCAACTATTGAAAACTCAAGCACGGTACGTGTCCTAAGCCATATGACATGACGCTAATAACCATATAACATGATAGGATTTTATGATGTGACACATCGTATTGAACATTGCTGAAAAATCAATTAATTTGCGGTCACAGGTTTGATAAAGTAGACACCCTTAAGTCGTGACACATCATACGTTTAGATGGGCGACAGAAAGCATCTTAGAGCACATTAGCTTAATTAACTCAAATCCAAAACAACTTCGTACCTGTAACAAAAAATCAATTTTTGTCCGTTCAGCCTTCCCGCACAGATTGCATATATGTCAACGAGCCAGGATCGTGTGGCAGGAGAGAATCCAAAACGTCTGATTCGGTACAGATTTTGTCCTATCGGGAGAAATCAGAAAATGAGAAGATCGAGTTGGAAAATGTGGAAATGACGAGTCAAGAAGAAAAAGAGACCGATGATGATTTATCGCCAGGTGATCTTCTGGCTTTTGCTTGGCAAGTTTCAAGAGGAATGGTAAGTTTGGAAAAGGATTTGAATATCTCGACCCGTCATTGTAAATGGCCACTGCTTGATATGCTTGATAGAATGCCACTGCAAATCTACCTTCCAGTTCAGAATTGTATTCTGAAATAATTAATTGTGACAAAAGAGTATACAATTCTTATATCCAAATTGTTAATCAGCGAGACTAGATCCCATGTAACCCGATACAACTTGCTTTGTTGTCCATTTTTAAACATTTGATTTCTCGGGAAAAATAAAATTCACTGATTAAGTCGTGAAATAAGAACATTTGTAATAACTTTATTTCTTAAAAATGTAAATTTAAGACGTGTCTTAATGCTCATAACAGGACAAGAAATGTAATAAGTAGGCCGGTTAAAATAATAACATAATTACAAAAAAAGATAATAAAAAATTACCCTAAAGAAGGCTGACTGATTAGACTAGCGGTCTCACTCTTTAGTTCGTTTTGGTAGATTGCTCCATAATAGTGGCCCTGTCGTATTAAAAGTTTTTGTTTTACGTCTTTGCCTTTGTTATAGGTTAGCATAGTAAGCTTTTGGATGATGATCTTAAACATCGTGAATTCGTTGACGGTTGAAGAAGTTCTTTCAAGTAGTCCGAACTGGACTAGCCCGCTTAACGTCGTTTTAACGCTAACAGTAACGCTTTATAACTAGGTCTTAAATTCTCACAGGAATACCTTGCAAAGAGGGGATTTGTCCACCGAGATATTGCGGCAAGGAATATCCTTATTGGTCATAATAAAGTTGCCAAGATAGCCGACTTTGGATTGACTCGTTGCGTGTACGATGCGGGTGGGGTGTATCCAGTGAAAAACAAGCGCAAGTTGCCCCTAAAGTGGATGTCTCTTGAAGCGATATATGATGGTATATTTACAACTCAGAGTGATATGTGAGTACTTTGCATGCTATGTGCTACTAAGGTATGTGGAAGTGGCGATAAAAATTTGTTTGATTCCAAATAATCATAGTTACCTGTAAACTTCAATTTATCCGGTATTTATTTTGTTTTGAATATTGTATAGTATATTAGATTGTTGGCTGTACATTATATTGTGTACCTGCTCAGCACTCTTATTCCAAGGGGGTGTAAATTTGTTAAGCAACACGATTCTTGTAACTTACACTGTTATTTTTTAATCAAGGTAACACTTATCTGGCTGCAGCCAAACAAAAATACATTAATTGATGACGTAATCGTCCATTAGCAGGGATATCAAAAGATAATTCAGGAGATGATTCAGAACATTTGAGAAAGCATTTTTATTTTAACATTTTATTATTATAAGTATCACTATACTTACCCTGTAAAAATGTTTTGCAGAAACTTAAATTTCAACATGCAATCGTTCTTGCTATAGCACATGATAAGCGTATGATTGTTAATATATAAGTTGTGTTGGGGCGTCTTGTGTAGCAAGAAGTCGGTTGTTGTCTGAATCTAGCTAAATTTTGGAGGAAATTATTTTCCTATTTATATGAAAAAAATTTGTTCAAAGGGTTAAACGCAAAAAGGAGACTTTACCTATACCATGCAATCAAATGCAATACAATACATTATCTTTATGTGGTACTTTTTTGTGGTAAAGTTTCTTATAAATGCAAGAAATACATAACACAGCAATGGTTCTTAACTATTTTCTATGTATTTTCAGCTGGTCATTCGGTATTCTGTTATGGGAAATTGGTACCTTAGGTAAGGAACGTGTTTCGCTTTATTTGCTTCGGATAACAAGTTGTATCATTAGTTGGAAATGTGATGTTTGGAAGACAGTATTAACTGGAAAGTTACTAAAAAGGTAATTTGCCACATTTTCGCTAGGTGGCACGCCTTACCCAACCGTTAACAACCACGACCTGTTGAAGTTTCTGCAAGACGGTCATCGCATGGAAAAACCAGAGATTTGCAACGATGACTAGTAAGTAAACTGTGTAAAAGTAGCGACACACCAGTGTGAAAACCGCTGTGACAGTGGTGCAACTAGCAATTGAACTATTTTGCACGACATACAAAACTCCAAACTCCAAATTGTTCATATTTTTGCACGTTGATTTCTGTTTCATTTTCTAACAGTACATATATATGTGTTTTTTGTTATAGTTATGCTATTATGGTTAAATGCTGGAAGGAGAATCCTGAGGAGCGACCCTCCTTCGAGGAGCTGCGAAGTGACCTTGAGAATATGATGATCGTCGATAAGCCGTATCTGGAGTTTGGCGATCTCGACGAATCCAAAGATTACTACAACGTTCCATCATTTCATAGCATTCAGGAGGACGATGAAAGCGAAGTCATCTCAATGGAAAACGCCGAAAATAGGCGTAGATTAAATAGTTTTGATGAAACCAGTACGGCGAGTCTTCACGAAGGATCAGAGAGTAAAACGGTGCGAGAGGAAACAGGTACGTTTGATGAAAACAAGATTTATGAGACGGAGAAATTGGATCTGTTTCCATCCAAGAAGACGCCTTGCTACAGACAGGAATCAGAAGGGTCTGAACGACCACTCATAAAGAAGGACAAAAATACGCTTGACATTGACGAAATGCAGTCTCGGATGTGTCGGCCTTTGACTCGCACAACTAGCCATGCCCTCTAATGTTAGTACGAACTGTTAGTGGCGAAGTTTACTTTAATTAAGTGAGCGATTTAGCCCCTGATCTTTGCAATTTAGCTTATATCTCATTCGGGGCGTGCTGTAGATATTCCAAACGTAGTATTCTTATGAAACTGCTGTCTTGACATTTGCGAAGTGTTTGCATCTTCAAATAATAATGAAGGCTCACAGTAATGTTTTGTGCAGCAAAATACTGAAGTGCACATCGAATCCAAGTACCGTGTAGTCTTATCGGATAACTTGAATTGTATATGTCTCCAGGTTATGCAACAAGACGAAAGAGACTGTAATTAATCTACATTATTACCAAGCAATGCTTACGCTAACGTAAAATATACAACGGATCTAGCTAAAGGCATCATAACAACAACAACATTTATTTGCACCGCTTTAACATTAAATTACATTTAAAAAAAGAAATGACGAAGTTAACTTAAATTTAGGTGACTGGGCACCCGAATTAACTATAAAGAGGTAATCTAGTCGGGTGCCCATTAAGTAGTAATTAAATTTTAGAAGAGGACGGAAAAGAAGAAAAAGTCGTTTACACATAAAAACTAAATAAACTAAATAATAATATAATATAATACATGAAGATAAGAGAAGAACATTATAACATTGTGTATTATGTAATACCAGGTGCCGTTGCGCATTACCCCTCTCTCTTGGGTGATATTTTTCCACCCCCTCCTTAATTTAGCTAATTAATTATGGATTGACTTGAAACATTGCATGCATATAACAAACTTGGTTATAGTTATTAATCGATAATTTATTCAAGTCTAATTGCTAATACGTTTACATAATTAGTTAATTTATGGGGTCTCTTTTGGTATAAAAGTAAGAAAAACTATACCGCTCTCGTGAACATGTCAAAAATCTAAACTAAGTCGAACCTAACCCTAACCCTAACCCAAAGTATTTGTGTCAGGTTTTTAATTTGTGATTTATTTAATATCGATTTATTAAAAGGCCATCGCGGATTTAAAGAGGTTTTTCAGTTACGGAAAGCCTTCATTTGAGCGAGAAATTAGTTAACTTTAAATTTAAGTGTAAAGCAATCGAGCAAATTTATTTTATGTCTGAAGTAATTTAGGAACATAGGCAATATCGTGACAAAAGCACAAAATAGGAAAATGAAAGTTTAAAATATATTCCAGGGCAAAAGCATAGATACATGGGTATGTGGACAAAGGATAGGTAAATTTACCGAATGGCAATCTTATTCAAATAACAAAAATGACACATGGAAAAATCCGAAAAGGAGGGTTCTTGCAACACACGCTTGCTGTTCAATGACTGCTGTCATAGCAACAGTTCTCAATTAAGACTTGATTGTTGATACGGAAAGTAATTAGCAAGGACAAAGCTGCTTTTATGCCAAATGGCCAGTATTTAGCTGTAACCATTTCAAAAATCATGGGGAAGGGGCCAAATACCCCCACAACCCCCCAAATAAACGTTGGTGTTTCTCCAAAAGGGTTAACTTAATGATGGCAATCGAATTGTTATTCATGTCTCTATGTTACAGTTTTTAGCTACATTGAAAATTGAGGAACGCTTTTAACAGAACAAGTTAATTTAACGTGTTGAGCACCTGTAGTATTAATGACGTTTTATATGATCAATTAACTATACCGAAAAAGATGGTAGCTGTACATTTTACCACAATCTCTTAAGCTTGCAAACCTAACACAGCCAGTAGGCATAGAGAAAGCCATATACTCTTGCGATATTCATCCCTGTACAGTAACAACGTTGTGTATACTTAGTTTGAAGTTTTTATAACGTTTCTGTACTCGTTTCTGAGCATTTTAGGGTTTTCGTGTGCTGAGAACTATGGGTAAATGCACTGGTCGCCATCTTTTTTGTTACGATCAATTGATTGTAAAACCTCAATTGTACAGAAAATAGATAACTTTGTTAATGAATATTTTTGGTTCCTTAGCTGTATTCTCTGACAGAATGCAAGGAGAGAGGGTTAAATTGAGCATCTATCAATTTAAAAAGTTTAATGAACTTAATCAGGATAATTTAACTTTAGTTGCTCGTTGGTCTACATCCAAATGGTTAAAGTTTCGGCGAATTAAAAGTTTGAAAACACTAGGGTTAGTTGTATTATAGTATTCTTGTTATTTATAACCATGAACAATGTACCAACAAGAAGATAATTTTTTGCAAGCTGAAACCCTTGATTAAAGTTTGTCATATAGTGGTTCACACATAGGTAAAAGTCCATCGCTATCAAGTGCGCTTAATATTTAAGAAATAGTACACATTATTTAAGAAAAAGTATACAATTAAAATAGAATATATTACATATACTTATTTTTATCATTTGTGAAAATTAAGTTTGTTTTTTAGTCGTCGCTGAACGATATACTATTGAAGATCAAAACACTGAAACTAAACAACAAAATTTAAAAACGATTTCACGATCTATCTATCTATCTATCTATCTATCTATCTATCTATCTATCTATCTATCTATCTATCTATCTATCCATCTATCTA
>JAOEHT020021883.1:0-14648 GCA_025448195.2 Parazoanthus atlanticus | reverse complement strand
TACGACTCGGCAGACTAGTTTTTCCGAGGGAGAGACCTCTCGCAGCGAAGGAGAATAATAGTCTGCGGGGAGGCTAGTCTCAAGCAGTCTTAAAATGAAAACAGTTTGTATCTCCCTCGGCACTTGGGTTAGAAATAGCAAAAATAAGACCCACAGTGACGGCTAGTTTTACAAACCAATTTGTTATCAACTATAGATCGGGTAGTGAAGGGAAAAAAACCTGTGCGTGGGAGGGAATTTTCTAATACTCCCCCTCTCTCTCCCATCCTTCAACGTCGCTTCATTTGAATCAAGTTTAACGTTTTATTTATGTGTCACATTTAAGACTAGTATAACGGCCGCGGTTGCAACCTCCTGGTGCCGTGTTTTTAATTAGATATGAATTCGGTTTCATTTTAGTTTTGTCATTAGTCTCTAGCGTGTTTCATAGCGGCATATCACAGTCATGCAATGTTCAGCTTTGTAGATCGAAACAGTATATTTTGAACAAATCCGCAGATCATAAGACTGATTACAGCGGGGAATAACGCAGTGTATATAGGTATGTACCCATTCCTACGGTTACTGGTTAACAACGCTTTTCTTTAGCCGCAGTAGAAGTTGGAACATTTCGAATCGGGTCTGTCTCCATAAGAGCGGTTATACGGTCGCCACCGGGTTGAAAGAAGATTTCATTCATTTTTATGTCATGGAAGGTGTTCATGTACAAGTTATGAAAATTATATTCGTTTATGAAAATATTTGAAAACGCGAGAGCACACAGCAATTAAATTTCGCACTTTCACGATATCCTGGAGGACTGGTTCAAAAGGCAACATAAATTCGTTAAAGCAATTATTTTTGGTTGCCTAGCTTTAATACACGGTGAAAATTGCTACTAGACCTGTCCACAAGTTGCTAATGCCGGTGCTGTGGACTGTCACCTCCTCCCCTACAAAGGGCCTGCTGTAATTGGGGAAACCTGTAGCAGTGTCCCTCTCCCTTCGGAGAAAAAGCTAAATAAATAAAACAAGTTGCTCGAAAATTCTTAAAAAGATGCTCGAAAATTTCTAAATAGTTGCTCAATAGTTGCACGTTCTGTCCGCAAAAGCTGCTTCAAAGGTGCTGTTCCTCGAAAAGCTAGTTGCTCAAGAGTTACTTGTCGTAAACTAGTTAGGAGGGGCATGTCAGTTTACATAGGCATTATTTTTGTCTTCGTTTTTGTAAGAATATGCTCTAAGACCTTATGGTATCAAAGTTTCTTTTTCTCTTTATTTTTACGGTATCAAAGCTGGTGGACTAACTTAAATTCAAACCTTAAGATTCAGATTTGATATCATGTGAAAGGTCCAACTTTTTGGGTTTTATTTAAAATGTGCAACAAAATACAGCAAATGTATGAAACTCCTCGACTTCAGGTAACTGAAGCGTAATTCGAAACATGTTATTGCATCTGACACTCGTAAACTGACCAAAAACCACACAACTGAGGTATTATAAACGAATGTATTTGCTTTTACTCTCTTAATATTGTTAACCCAATGAAATATGTGAAATGTTCAAAACAAGGCATCATTTCAAACATCAGTAAAAGTTGCTCAGAGCTAAAACTAAAGTTGCTGGAAAAACATTAAAAAAAGTTGCCGAGCAACGTGTTGTCAGGCCTAATTACTAAACAGGCTTTCATTAAACCTAACCAGCCTGGGGGAGGGGTGGACAAAATGGGGGGGATTCCCCCGATCCCAAGTTTATTTTTCTGCATAAATTTGGAATGGTTTGCTCTTAGAAGCTAAACTTTGTGACGTTTTCTTTGATGTAACCATTTCTTGTTTTGTGGTGTGTGCTGTTCTTTCATTCAAAAATATGTTTACAATGTAGACAGTGTTTCTCAAATTTGAAAAACCCTTCGGGGAGATGTTTACTGTCTATTATACTGACCATTTCACTGGGTACTTTCCGTTAGGTTTTTCTTAACTTCATTTCTTTTTCTTCCCTGTCCTTTAAAGTATATGTTTACCATTTTCTGGGATAATATGAACATGAATCTTAATGAATGTGTGTGGAAAAATTTGAAGATCGGCTTGAAACGTAGTGTTACACCATAGTTAGTCGAGCGAGACAAACTATGGTTACACTAAAAGCTTATTTTCGTGACAATAAGGAACCTTTCAAATAACTGCAAAGAGACGAAGTCAAATCGTCCGAACCGACTAAGAAAGTCCCATTTGACTCCACTGGACAGCCAATTTACTTTTGTTGACCCCTTTGTCAAAAAAGTCCGTGCAGACATCCAAACCTGAACAGTTCAACATTTTCCAATCCTCATGTGGGAAGAATTGATTGCTCATCAAAATTTTAAGAGCCGTGATGATATTGTCATCAAACCAGCCGACAAAGGCGGTGCCGTAGTCGTTTGGCACACCGATCTTAACGAAACAAACTTAAGAAGCTTAAATTTTCGACAACTTGCCGTCAATATTCATTAATTACACCTTGTGCATTATGACGTCATTGGGCCTGGTGTCCGAAATGGGTTCTGGTCCGCTTAGCAGTCAAAGAGCGGATAGCCTTGGAATGTTAGCACAACGTACCAAAACTACAAGTTTCGAGACTGAATTTTCGCCAAACGAACTGGTAAGTCTCTCGTTCGAAGTTTTAAAAATACACTTACCGGTTGCATGAAACTTTCACGAACAATGAAAATCTTGTGTTATTGCGCATCGTGTTACCAGTTCAATAGGTGATACTGGACTTTCAGCAGTTCCAATGTTACCAGTTCAATAGGTGATACTGGACTTTCAGCAGTTCCAATACAACAACGCACGTTCTCAGCGCAGTTCCGTAATGTTCCTCAAATAAAAATTTCTAGTAATTTAACATAACAATCACAAACCCAAAATCAAGTTCTAGATTGAAAAACTTCGTCGGAAACCTGTTGACATCATAAGAGAAGTTACATTCCCACTGGTTCCCTGCCCATAACTAAACTACGCTGCCCAAATATGGGGTATTACTTACCCCCAAATATGGACAACGAAAGTCAGTTACGCGGAAGATGAAATTATTTCCCCTGTACTCGTGTACACACGGCTCTATATTGCTGCCGCCTCTTGGCTCGGCTTCCTCGTTTTAATTTTATCATTTATTGAAGTCAGTCTTTATTCATACAGGCTCCGGCTTTGGTCCCATACGAAACGCCTCCGTTTTCTCTTCAATACGTATACTGGAGCTCTACTTTCTCGTAAGTACATTTAAGTTAGCATAGTAACTGACCGAGTGCAGTAGTTCAAGCAGTGATAGCAGAAAATCGCATAATCCAGGCTCCCCCTGTATATGAGATATTAGGTTTTATTGCAGTGGACTTTTGGAACTTAGTTATGAGGCATATCGAGTATCTATTGCTTTCTTCTCAAGTGAAATCTGACGGACTTGGAACTTCGAGAAGGGAAAATGTTTGATCGGAAACAGCGTGATGAATTTCACTCACAAAAACGATTTTGCAAAAATAAGTTACTCAGTCATTTAGAGAATTATATAAGCTTTCCAGTGATATATAGGTTTATGGGTATCCGACGCATATTAACGGCGCTACGGACTGATAACTAAAAACACCGCTCAAGACCGCTCAAGGTGTACAGTACTCCTTAAACTCGGTTCTTAATTAAAGTGCAACTAACCCCTATTTCAATTTTTAATTATGAAATCTGTGGTACATTTGAGGGACTTCTGCGAAAAAAAAGCTTGAAGTTGTTTTAATTGTCTATTTTTTATGGCTTGCTCAAAACCAAGATTTTTAGCGAAATTTCGGCCATCTTAGTTCACAACCGAGCACATGCAGAAATGGTTCGAAAGCGACGTGACGTCATTCCCGGAATTGTCCAACATCTGGCAAAATATGTAGTCATCTGCTACTGATTCACGGGATAACATAATTTGATATTTTACTTTGATTTTAGCAGTAAGACATGACTTCAGCTAAAAGAAACATGACAAATTTTCCAATTCCGGGAATGACGTCAGTCATCCGTCGGCCCAATTTCTGGCATATACCGAAAAAACGCGGTCGTGAACAATCTCGACGCTATTTGTAAGCGCAAATTAAATATCGAGAAGAATTATTTTCAAGATTTTTGTTTTATTCTATTACACTAATATAAAGATTTCATAGAATTAAAATCTGATATATGGGTTAGTTGTACTTTAATGTGCCGCTTCGGTATAGAGCAATATTCTGCTATATATCTTGATTGGGTCCTTGATTACTGAGACCAGAACCCATTGCGGGCATGATGTCCACTGACGTCATTATGCATAAGGTCTACTCTATGCCAAAGTTTATTTTTCTGTTTTCACATTTTAACAAATAAATCAGTGAATTAGTATTGGTAATCACATAGTTCGGAGTGCTGTTCTGGATAAATCTGCACAAGTAAAATATTTCAAAGCCTGTTTTGTCAGTCTTTGAAATATTTACCTGTGCAGATTTATCCAAATAGATCTCCAATCCATGTGAGTTCCTTGTTCATATTATACATTCAATAACTTTGTTACGCCAAAATGATATGTATTTATTTTCTTGTTTGAACTTCCACAAGTCTTACACTCTTTTTTCATAAGAACGTCAAATTTTGAACTGAGGCTGAAGCCTTCTTACTTTTTGGCGATTTGAGCCTTAAAACGTTCTTAAAATGTTCTTAAATTACATGTTGCAATATGATGCATTCATGACCAGGGAATGTGTTTTTAAATAAACAGTATTGTTTGCGGTTGGTATTTTGTTACAACAGATCGGACATATTGAAATAAGGCAGCTCTTTGTTGGCGCATAAATCGTGACAATATGTCAGTGCAATCGACGTTAGGGCGATTTGGTTTTACCAAGGCTGTTATATATAGTCGCAGAGGAGAAGAACTACCGATACAGATACCAGATTTTGCTCATGGAGAAACAGGTGGAATAAAATGTTCTTAACTAAACTTCAGCCTGAGTTATGCTCTTCATATGTTCTTAAATTTTACCCATTTTCAGCCTCGACATTCTTATAAAAAAGGTTCTTATAAGAAAAAAAAAAAAGTGTATTTACTAGGTGGTCTAGCGCCAGCTTTGACTAGACCGACTCGGCGAGCTGTCTGTTTCATATTTATGAAAAAAGCTACATTCGTTATTACTGAAGCCTCCATCACGACTCCTGGGCTGTCCGGTTCGTTAATAGTCGTCAGTTGTCGCTCAACACACACTATCGCGTAAAACCCCACGAATATATTGCTGATCTGCTTTGGTTTGGTTTGTGTTAACTACTTATTAACCGAGAGTGAGGTCTGTACGGGAAATATCAAACTAAGGACTTGTTGTATTGAACGAGCGATGGCATTTTTTCTAAAAATGACAACACTGTGCAAGCGGAAATTCTTTACTTCGCACATCCGGTTATACACGCGCGTAGGTCATTAACAATAATGCCCGTGGGCATTATGAGGGATCCGGACCGCTCAAGAACCAATCAGAACGCGCGAAGTATCTGTGTGCCGTATAATAATTTTATTAAATATATTC
This sequence comes from Parazoanthus atlanticus, assembly GCA_025448195.2. Lineage (NCBI taxonomy): Eukaryota > Metazoa > Cnidaria > Anthozoa > Zoantharia > Parazoanthidae > Parazoanthus > Parazoanthus atlanticus. Next base: position 9,115 of record JAOEHT020021883.1, on the reverse strand, counting down.
TTCACAGAGTGGAATAGATCCTGAAGCAATAAACTTTATGACTCTTCGAACCTTTTATTTTCTTTCGTTTGATTCAGTCTCAAAATATATATATTACTAAGTCGTTAGACAGTGCTTATTGCCATGTTTTTGTTCGTTGCTTTGCATCTCAAATGCTGAAATAACTGTGTTATGTTCTCCAAATCTGACCCTCATAAGTGTTTGCTTATGATTTAAAATGTACACACTCAGTGCAGTTTGAGGCCGATCATTTAACTTTTGAGGGAGAGGGGGAGGGGGAATTATATTGAAAAATAAGCATCCTGCAAGAAAACAAGTAAAAAAAGTGCCGCAGTGCCAAGTATCCAATTAAAGACCCTGCAAGCAAAACAAAGCGAAATCTTGCACCAACCTACCCACCATCACCACCACCACCACCACCACCACGAACAACAACAACAACAATATAAGCCCCATAAAAGTCAATTGGTTGGCCCCTTACATGTAATTTGCACTTTGCAATTGCATTGTCTCTCAGCCAATCAGATAGCAGCAACTATTGTATGCATATTATCAGTACAACATATAGCCTCTATTTCGCTGCGAGAGGTCTCTCGTTCGAAAGTTCTTCCGAAGGAAAGACCTCTCGCAGCGAAGAAGAATATTGAGTCTGTTGGGAGGCTATGAACTGCTATTTTCGGTTATGATATTCAAATATTTGCTTCAGTCAGTTCGGCAATTTTCTGTGTTCACTCGAGACCTTGATTGCAGCGCTATATTTTCTCATAATTTAAAATGTTGTAAAAGAACTCGAAATTTATAAGTCCTGTTGGTTCGATTTGTGTACCTTTTTCCTTAATTCCGTGTTTAGTCACTGGCCTATTGTACTAGAATAATTTTAGGCATAATTGGAACAAACGAGCATAATTTTTCCCAAAAGTAATATTACTCGGATGTAATAAGAAAATGTTTGCACTTTTTGAAGTATTAGAGTCACTGAACACCATTTTCATTCTTGTGTTTTTATAGTGCCTTTGCTACACTGAATTAAAAAATTGCAAGCTTCTTGATGCTTTGAATGTCACAGCTTGCTATCTACAATATATCACTTTATATCTATTATTGTTGACTTTCCGCAAGTTATTATAAAAGTGTGAGTGCCGCCTTGTAGAGATGAGAATAGCTCTTATGATTGACAAAGAGGTCCATTGTCCTAAACCAATAAAATTTATATTTGAAAAACATGCTAAACCCCAATTATTAGTTTCTTCTGAAATATGTTTTCGCTGTTACATACACAGAAATCTTATTTCATAGGCCCATTTTTGGAAACCAACAACAACAATACTTTATTTTAGCAGGGTGCGTAATTACAATTTTAAAAAATGTGCTCTTCCTTACGGCCCTAGTACTAAAACTGTTAAGTTAATATCTAAGTTGAAACTACTCATAAAAACTACTTAATATATAAATATAATTTTCCAACTTTGGTATAATTGCTCGTATAATCCAACAAAATTGGAAGCAGTGCTGCTTTTAGAAACATAATCTGTAAAACCCCAGCAATAAGAATTACCAAACAAACAAAATATTGTTGGTAACAAAGATCAATACAATATATCCAGATACTTTACTTGCGTTAAATATACTGTTCTATTCCTTTTCAGTTTAAGAAAAGTTACGTTCCTGAATGCAATGTGTATGTGTAGATGCGCTGCTCTTTGAAAGTTTTTCTTACTGCTACGAAAAAGTGAACGCTTGATTCTCTTCAGTAGACATGAATAATTGAAATGATATGATATTGTCACAGTTTTTTTTTGCACTTTACAATAGCTGTATTATACCTTCGTGGAAACTGTTAATTAAGTTTTTGCTGTACCTGCAGATACAATATACCATTTACTCTATTTTGAAAGGAGTCTTTTTAAAACTTACTTTTTTCTTACTGATTGAACCACTACCTGATACCAAAATTATCCTATTACAATATTGAAGTGAGCGAGTTTTTTATACCACAGATTCAACTGTTATATATACGGTTCTCTCACGGATTATCATTCTTGAAAGAAAACTTGTAGCATTGTCAAATATATGAGTTTTGTCCATATATAGACTTAAGTAATCAGGTGTCATTTCCACATTCGGACAAAAGATGAAAAGAAAATACATTAGTAAAATATTAATTTGATTTTATCATTTATTGAAGTCAGTCTTCATTCATACAGGCTCCGGCTGTGGTCCCATGCGAAACGCCTTCGTTTTCTCTTCAGTACGCATACTGGAGCTCTGCTTTCTCGTAAGTACATTTAAGTTGTCGTAATAACTGACCGAACAGTAGTTCAGGCAATGATATCAGAAAATTGCAAAATCCAGGCTAAAAAGATAATTACGAGTTTAATCGGCATGAAATTTTGCTGAATTCTGGATAAACAAAACACTTAATTTCAGAAGCAACCCAAACACTGTCAATTTGTCGAAAATGGAAATAAGAGGTGAAAATATTTTACCGCTTCTTTGAAGGGACTTTATTAGTTATGAAGACAGCCCCAAAACTGTATGCCAAACGAGATTTTTCTTCTTGTTTACACAAGCTTTTTATAACAGCTAAAGTTCGATTTTCACAGAAAAGATTGAATATTTCGGTTCTAAATTGATCTATCGACACCTTTTTGTTTGTTCATTTCGCAGGTTCATTTTTTGTATCAAAAGAAAACGAATCAATTTCGGTTGAACTTAGTGACAGCCCTTCGCCAAACAAGATGAAGTCGGTTTCAAAATGCAGTCTGAGTACACAGCGAATATGCGGCTGTACAAGTTATCAAAAATAGAAAATGAATTTGCATTTGCAATACCGTCTCAATTGCTTGTTCTTTGTGCAAGCTATAATTTCGAAATTACCAGTGACAGTCAGCAATTAAATGAGTGTAATGTAATCTTAAAACTCGCAACTTGGTCCAACACGAAAGCATACGTATTTTTGATATTATAGTGAGCTCTTTTCGTTTTGTGGCCATGCCGGCAACAAACGAAAGCTTTTTTTAAAAAAAATAATCGCCCCAATGTGATATAAAAAATGTCAATTATTCAGTTATACTAAAAAAGCCAAGGCGGAGATGTATACATGTGTCAGCTAGATATCAGCTAGGTTATTGGGGGTTATTACTAGTACTAACATATACTTGACATATTTGTGTCGATTATGAGGTTGTTTTCCTGTCCTTTTAAAAAGCTAAATACATCTGTAGAAATTAGGGTACAAAGAACTCCCATTTCACTAAAGACAGATAGCATATCACTAAATATTGGGATTACCGCGGCTTTTCTGGCCTTGCACATAGGACATCAATCTTTAGCCATTAGAAACACAAAAAGCTAATGGCAAGCAACTGAAAGGGATTCATTTGAAGTGGCGCCTTGCAACCTAACCATAATAATTAGTACAGGGTGCTCATGAATATGTTCTGCTTGGTTGACTCGTTGGGTCGTCAGAGTATTTTCCAGCTGACAAAGCGTCTAGCTATCATTTGTCAACGATGTTTACGGTTTACGATTTTGAATCTAAAGCAAATTAGAAGAGTAAACAATATTTTGAAAATACTATAAAAAAGCAGCTACAAACCATTTTTTATCTAATCTGTGATGTTAATACTTTCCCAACTTTTCACCAGGAGATTGTGATTTATTTTAAAAGGTATATCTGGCCATCTACAACCTGAATTTACAAAGGCTGTGGCCACTTCTGTAGACAGCTTTTTAAATTTTAAAACTTTTAATTTGTCCTACAAATGTTTAAAAAATGTGTCATATTTTTTTCTTTAAACAAGAAACTCTGCTTTACTTCTGTATTTCGCCACGAAAGCTTCAGCATAAATCTTTTTCCAAAGCTATAATGACGTGTTGCAAATATGTGATGAGTATTTTACACAATATCGGCCTAATTTATCAAAATATGTCATAAAAACCACTAATTTAGTTAAAATTCTCGGTGAACAATCCAGACGAACTTCAAATGGAATATCAATTATTGATAACATTGTTACTGATGAAGGCGTCTAAAAGACTCTGTTTTCTATCTCGATTGAACCGCTCCTGGGAACCGCGCCAACATACCCTCTGCAAACCTTGTGAGGTACACCTGCCAAGTTTTCCATTATCTGCAGTTTGCCTCAGTACCTAAGTGGTTCATTGGAGCTCATCCAGAATGATCCGGCCTAAGAAAACTATCAAATCACAGATCCTTGAGAGATCTCAGTAGCAATGTGACAGTCTCTTCCGTTCAAGTAATATATGAGCAATTTATACAACCTACTCCCCCACACTGATATCAACCCCATAACCTCCTTAAGAAATGTTAGGCCTTTTACCACCCCTGTATGTAAAACAAATCGTTCTAAAAACGTCTTTATAATTTCCGGTGTTAAACGTCACAACAGTACCTCTTCTGGCTTAGTTTAAATTTTGCAATATTAGTATATATATGTAAATTTAGTTTTTAACATGTTAAATAATTTTAAACCTAAACTACTCTAAGGTTTACGTAATTGTAGACCTTATCAATTCAGGTTTTTCCCTACTGAAATCAATAAGGTATTTATTACCTTAAAATAAAACATCTCTTTCTCGCGGTTGGAAGACCTATTATTAGTATTGTTTATATAGTATTGAGGAAGTCCTATTTTATCTGTTACGGCGCCGGATGTTATGTTACTGTTAGTATTGAGCTTGCAAGCAGTACAACCCGATACTAATCTAGATCAGTTTTTAACTGAATCTTTTATTTGACGTTACAGTTCAGTACTGGCCCCGTTTCTTCTTCGCTCTTCGCTGCGCTCGCGTGGGGCCCAATCCCCCTCTGCGCAGCGAAGAACTGGCAAGAAAACACCGGGCCAGAATTACACTATAGTAGCGTAAAGTTTAGCTCGACCAGAGTAAGGCAATAAATGTTTTATACAATCAATTTCTGCCCACTATTTATATTGGGCATACTTTCAGAGCTTAGTGAGAGAACTTATCAGAAGAGCGGTTTGAGTAAAACTGAATTCCAGTTTGTGCTCGGTTGGTTTCGTTAAATTGATCTGACAGTTTGATATTATATTGTTCGCTCCGAAGCAAACAATTTGAAACTTGCTTTCCTTAGTTTCAACAATACTAAATGTACATTAACCCTATAAAGCTTTAGGGGGGTGGGGTTAATCTGATCCCCCTCCCCCGGCCCTCGGTTTTTTCAACCTCAAATTTGTACCGTTTGACAAATTTCCAAAAGCTTTTGCACAACTGTTCCTTGATTGTGAACACATTTTCTGTCATTAATTAGATGACGTAATCACTGATGACGTTAACATGGTAAGTCGCGAAAGTCACTGTAAGATAAGTAGCGGGAGTATTGTTATAACTTTAATCTCTATGCAACCTCTGAGGTTCGAATTTAACCAAACTAGAGAACAAATATCCGGTATAGTGTAAACGAGGCCTATATATATATAGCGATTGTCATGACTTCATACTTTTTTAATTAGTAGATTTTAGTTAAACTTTTCGTCATGATTCATACAGACCTTATACTTAATTTTGTACTTTGCATTTAAACTAGGTGACAAATTTAACATCAATTTACACACATTAAGTCTATTAGAAAAACAAATATTCAAGCAAAAGAAACTCATAACCTGGAAGATCACAACTAGGATTTGTGAAAGAAACGAAAACGTTTCAAGTTCTTGTCGAACAAGAAACTGAAAAGTTACATGATCTTGTCGGGCAGCGATTACTGTATGTATTGAGTATTGTCACGCCCAGACTAACTACTATTGTTGTTTATTTCAGATCCGTTGGCATTGTACACACAGCTGGAACAGAAACGTGACCTGTTAGTCGGTTAGAGAACTTGACAGAGGCTTACTTACGAATCAATTCCTGCATATGTACGAATATTCCGAGAGCCATGAATACTAACGCCCCCTTAGTGCCCCGCCCAGCTGCCCAAGTGGTAGGAGAATCTCTGATTTTCCTCACCATCGACCTGTTGGCCTTCTCTGGAAACTTACTGGTGTGCCTGGCGATGTACAGAAACCCACGTCTTCGTACCACGACCAACATCTACATCACAACACTGGCGCTGTCGGACATCCTCAACTCGCTGGTGGTTCAACCTTTGACCCTTGGTACAATTATGACAGGTCGCTGGGTGGCGGGAATCGAAGGCTGCAAGGTTCACGGTTTCTTCAATCTATACTTCGGCTACGTGTCTATCCAAACCATGACCCTCACGGCCGTCAACAGGTATTTCCGCGTAGTCAAGACAAAGTACTACCATAAGGTATTCAGCACCACCAAATCTATCCTTTACGTGGTAGTGTTGTGGTTTGTCATTTCAGTCACCGTTTGGTTGCCACCGACGGCCGGTTGGTCAATGTATATGTTCTTCCCCGACAACTCGGTCTGCGCACAGGTGTTTGTGAATGAAATTGCCTCTGTCACCTACGAAGCCATATTCTTCAACCTTGTTCCAATCACAATTGTGGCGTTCTGCTACTACAACGTCTCCAAGACCATCCGACAGCACAATGCCAACGTGGCCGTCTCGCTCAACCGACCATCCTTGAGCGTGGAGGAAATCCGCATAACCCGCACCCTGTTCGCTCTTGTCGTGGCGTTTGTACTCTGCACTGTGCCAGCATTCACCATATTTGGTCTTTTGAGACTGAGGCTTACATCCTTCACCTCCATACCACGTGGTGTGAGCTTAATGGCCAACGCCCTCATTTTTATCTCCTCCGCCGTGAACCCCTTCTTGTATGGTGTGATGAACAGCTCCTTTAGGATGGAGTTTAAGAAGATCTTGAGTTGTCATTGCCAGAAGGGTCGTTATGAACCCAACTCGTCCAGCCTGGGAGACGCCAATTCAACCAACACCTCGGAGAGAAGTCAGCAGAACACTAATCAGTTGCAATAAGCCACTGTATAATCTGTTAAGGCCCCGTCACACGCTACGTTTTTGTCCTATGATTAACGACGATACGCTACGCCACGATAGCGTACGAAAAATACATGGGTTATCGTGGCGTGTGACGACACCTACAATAAAATACCCTACGCTTTTGTTGTGACCGTAGCGTAGCGTAGGAAATCGTAGAGATCAGTTGGACATGTTCAAAAATTTTGAACCAATTTTGAGTATTGAAGGAAATCGCAGACAATTTAGAGATTGCTGCAATGTGTGCGCATGTGCGAGTGGAGAGAAAAATGGCTCCATGCTCGTGTCTTTGTGCTAGCCACGGGCACAACCTAGTCCACAACCTTTTACCCTCTCGGGGGTTTCTCCGGCGCTTTCTACGCTTGCCATTAATGAACACAGCAGTTAAACATAAATATGCATGGCCGACATTTCTCATCGAGCACGTCCATTAAGTTTATTGATATGGAAATTTGATAACTATAATTTTCTACGATTTCCCACGATTTTCTACGAAATTGCAGTGCGTTATCGTGGCGTAACGTATTGTAGGTAATCGTAGGACAAGAACGTAACGTATAACGGGGCCTTTAAGATTAAAGTTTAGTTACACTCTAGAGTGTATATTTCGTTAATCATCATAGATTGTTTTCACACAGAAAAGTGTCCAGTACTGACAAACTTATATTAGAACAACATCTGAAAAGTTCTGTACACACACTCATACTTTTGACGCCGATATCTGAATCTTGAGACACAGGACAGCTTTAACGAGCTAATAAGTTTTGACTTAAGAATTTTCATAACGTCGCGGCTGAAAACAATCTATAAGTTGCTTTTAAAATATTAGTAAGGCGAGTTTCACTTCGGTACCATTTCATCCCGTTCCAGTCTGAGACTCTATCGTCATTTACAAAATTGGTACCTTCTGAAATAGTTTCTAAAACCCCATTCCAGTAAGAGTCATTCCAGAGCGAGCTCATGCGCAGAGCAAAGTTAGGGTTTTGCTGGTGGTCACAATCCCTGTTTACATTAATCTGTTACATTTTTAAGGTTTTATCTTTACCTTATTTTGAAAATAATGGCGATCTTTTTTCTTTCTTAACCCAATCTGCCATGTTTTCAGTACGTGTGGCCTGCCAGCTGAAGCCCAAAGGTTGTTCTGCGCATGATTGGGAAAGTGGCTATAGTGATTATAGGCGGCTTTCAGTACGATGTGATTATTTATATTTCACCTCATAATCATGACATAAGCCAAGCTAGAGGCCATCGATTGATTATTTCTGGTTTTCGTAGTGTTAAGCGGATGAGAGCTTGTGACTCCAGCCCCCAGCGGAAGCTAGTACTCATTTATACAGCTGAGTCGACTGGAGTAAATCGAGAAAAGTGCCTTGTTCAAGGACACAACACAGTGGTTAGGCCTGGTCTTTAGGACCAACTATTCGATCACTACCTCATTCAAAATTCAAACAAAAAACGGATGCCCACGAATTGAAACAGGATATTTCATTTTCGGATAGTTTTGGTTCTTGATCATGATGCTTTCCTGTTTCAGTCATTAGTGACTAGCTACTAAGTCGAAATATTTGTTTAAATTGTTTTATCGTAGTTAAAGAATGTTTTACGACAATATTCACGTTTAAGGTTATAAACTAAAATTTAGGCTTTCTGGAATACTAGGGATTTTTTGACCTGTGGATTTATGATAGGCGAATATGCCAATGAGACAATGGTAAAGTTGTGGTGTTGGACTAAATAGTTGTAGTATTTTTAATTGGTCCCTAATGCTATGTTTACACTGGTTGTAAAACCGGGATAAAGTCATCGGATTCATAGAGTCACCGAACTTCTGAATGCTGCTTAAGTGGTAACCATACTGCATTCACGAGTATATTTGCACTTGTTCATAAATCTGGTGTAGTTAAATAACACGTGTTCTGGAACTTTATTTGTACAATGATTTATGTTTTAACGGTTAAACGCATGCTTCAAATTGTCTAACAAGAAATTGTAGCATTTTGCAATGAATCCGGAGCACAACGCTTATAATTCAAAAGATCTCGGGCGGTAGAGTCATCGGATTCAAAGTATTCATTTGCAACTACGGATTCATTTTCACTCCAGATGTATTTATCATTAATGATTCATACAAAATGTCATACGATTCGCTCCAGGGAAGGAGTA
>JAOEHT020021882.1:0-23479 GCA_025448195.2 Parazoanthus atlanticus | reverse complement strand
TGATGTTAAAATTCAATCGCCACTCTTTACTCCATTGGTAGAAGCGATCGAGTCCCTCTTGGAGTTTCCTTGAGTCAACTTCTGTTTCGATTGTCTTATAGCATTTTGTGTCATCAGCAAAGATTAGAAGAGAACAGCTTGACGCTGCAGTTGCCTGAATGTCATTGGTATAGACGACAAACAGCAGTGGGCCGAGAAGAGAGCCTTGCGGCACGCCTGAAATAACAGGGAGGGGTTTTGACAGTGCTCCACTAACTACAGTTCGCTGCTTTCTGTCAGAAAGGTAATTAGCAAGCCAGCTCAGTAGGTTTCCCTCAACCCCATGCTGCTTTAGCTTGAGCACGAGTTTACCGTGATCAACGCTATCGAAGGCCTTAGAGAAGTCCTTCTTCACTTTCGGGGATGTCTGGTGTATCTAAAGGTACTGTCTGTTCAGTACTAACTCGAAATGATCTCTTTCCATCTGTTGATTTTTCTCTTTCTTTCCTTTTTATCACCTTACTATCATATTATATTCTAAAGAGAGATACCTTCCCAAGTTAACACTCATTTGTATCTCTAAAATCCTAAGCGGAACTAACCCCTAAAAAGGTACGGCGGTAATCCCCTTCACTTGGAGTGATATATCGTGACATTCAAGTAGGAACGTTTTGCCTTTTTATATCACGAAAAATGCCTGACCTCAGGAAATGTGTGGTGTGGTCTGTCCTGTTTGGACTCGTGTCCTATGTAGCCTATTACCAGCTACAAGAAACTACGGTTACTATCACCGAATTTGCGATCGTCCCCGCCAAACGCCGAGAAGTGTCAGAACACTTTCTTGAGCGGCCTCAAGCTATGTCCGACTTCCATCCTTACGGGTAAGCTGATTAGAATCCGAACACAATCGATATGAAGCGAATTACCTTGAATTACTTTGCCACAGTTTCAGTTTAGGGTACTTTCTGGAAGCAAAATGTTCTCTGGCGATTCCCGACAGTACTGAAATATTTGTCGTGTCCCTCAACTTTTTTCTCCCTACCTTCAAACCTCACCCACAACCAAGGCAGAAAATGTAGGATCTCGCATTTAAACGTCGTTCAACGGCAGTTTTAGATCAGGAATCAGTGGATTTGGGTAACTAGAGGCAGTTTTCAAGAGTCTTTGTCGTTCACTTGCTCAATATCAACACTTACATTAAGTAGCAATTTCCATCTCGATCGCCACGGCATACGAATTTTACCTGAATTTATCTTGTTGTATTTTAAGGGGGTCTATTATAGTCTGGCGGTTTCAGGGATGGGGGAGAGGGGGGTTGGTTGCAGGGAGCGACGGAGGAAGTAGATGGCGAGGAACCTTCTGTAATCTGCAGATGTTTTCGTCTTGCTCGGCTCTGTAACAGAATGTAAACAAGTAATTTGAATAATTGCATATCGACTGTCAAAATCTCTTCATCTCTCTCTCTCTCTCTCTGTGACGACATTTCTGTCTCAATTAAAGACATTTTCAGCTGTGGGATATACATCTGAATTCAAATGGCTTTGATCAGGAGAAGAAAAAAATCATGTGTATATAAATTGTGGTTGCATATGGTTGATCTCTCTGCCTACTTGCAGGAATGGAGTAAGTAACGTGCGGAGAACGATGAGCGAGGAAGACCCACGGCAGATCAAAGAGCTTCGTTACATTCTACACGAAAAGATACCCTCGCCGTTTGGCTTGCTCGAAACAAAATTCGACGTTGAGATTGATTTAAAACTTGAGTTCGTTGAACCTGATGCCCTTGTCAAACATTCCGCAATAAAAGAGTCTATGATGGGTTTGATAAAGTGGAGAGTGAATGGAACCTTCCTGCTAGCAGAGTACAAGAGCAAGAAGGAGAGCGGGACTGTTGTGATTGAGTCCTTGTCATTGACCGGGCCGCGTGTCATGACTCAAGTGTTCCTTACCATGGATCCACCTGCACACAGCAAGATACAAGACAACTTGAGGGAGTTCTTTGTGAGAAAACAACAAGAGTAAACTCGAACTCCCGATAACTCGAATACTTTTCAAGTTGACTTTTACGTTTCCGCTGAAGGCTCGAGTTATCGGGTTAAGACTGTATCGATTTTCTTTTGAAAGGAGCAAACCTTTCAGAAATTTAAATCAAGTCTATTGCATCCGACTAAGAAATTGCTTACGATGAAATATGCTGCGGTAAGCATTGAGTCCAACTTAATTCCAGGCTCTAGAGACTATATAAGTAATTTATAAGAGATGTATTTAGCCGGCAAAAAGGGGTGGAATTGGGTGGAGGAAGTATTTAATCTTCCCTGTATAGATTATCGTAGTAATTAAATCATCTCTGTATAAACTATCGTAGTTATTCAATCCTCCCCGTATAAATTATAATCCTCGTCCTCATAAGCGATTGAAACTGGTTTTCAGTTGGTTTCCGTATTTTTGTTTGTTTAGTTGACCAAGTCGGGCTTGCCCAGACTTGCCCGACACCTTCATTTTTTACGAACGATACGATTTGACGTCACATACGGAGTACACAGATTCTTTTGTGGCGTCACATGCCGAGCGCACGACAGACTTTTTGTGTTACATTCGGAGTACACAGAGTTTGTTTAGAAAAAAACAAAGTCTTTTATTCGGGAACGTTATTTAAACTCAGCAAAGTTAACTGTTTTTCACTATTATTCTCGAAAGAGTCTAACGAGTCCACAAAGGTTTTCAAGTTTACTATCTTATTTTCTTTGAACACACCCATTACTAACCAGTCACCACCCACACACATCACACACCATCAACCATCAACCACCCACTACACACCATCCACCGCTCATCACACAGCACCCACCACACACTCACTCACCACACACCATCCACCACCCACCACAGATCACCCACCACCAACACACCACCCACCACCACCAACACGCCATCCACCACCCACCACACACCATCCACCACCCACCACAGATCACCCACCACCAACACACCACCCACCAACACCAACACGCCATCCAACACTCACCACCCACCATACAACACCCACCACCCACCACACACCACACCCACAGACCATCCACCACCCACCACACACCATCCACTACGCACCACAGATCACCCACCACCACCAACACACCACCCACCAACACCAACACGCCATCCAGCACCCACCACCCACCATCCAACACCCACCACACATCACACCACCCACCAACACCAACACGCCATCCAACACTCACCACCCACCATACAACACCCACCACCCATCACACCCACAGACCATCCTCCACCCACCACACACCATCCACTACGCACCACACACCAGCCACCGTCCACCACCAGATTCCGAGCATGAAGATCTATTGAGCACAATCCCGCACATGCCGCCAGCAAAGAGTCGGCTATTGGACAGGACGCCGAAAACGCTACGTACGATATTCACCCGAGCAGCTGAAACTCTCGAAAAGAATGCGGTCGACAAATTTTTCTAGAATCATTGCACTCGACACTGAACAAAAACTGTGTAAATGAGTACATGTTATTTCCACGGGCATACATTCATATCCTTCTGGCTCCAGGGAGCAACAAGAAGCAGTAATAAACAAGATCTTGAATTTAAAAAAATACAACAAGAAAACATATTGGCTTTAACTGGAAAAAATAATTTTTATTTGAGATTAGCATATTATTCTTATTAGCAAATTATAGTTTTTATTTGAGATTAGCATATTATACACGATTTGGCCTTTTCAACGATCATCTATAAAGACTAGAAAGAACATAAATTGTGTGTTTCATTGTAAAGATATTACTTGAGTGGTTTTATTCATAAGAGACGAGATTTATTGCTATGACAAAGCGTATCGCTGCTCTTAGTGCGTGCAAAACAAAAGACAATTATTCATTCATAAGGGTGTACTATATTTTGTAATTTATTCAAGTTGAAACGCTTGTTCTTTTGAGTATTGAATAATAAAATTCCAGTGTCGCGTCTTTGAGTTCAATATTCAAATTTTTTTGAACTGTTTGGCCTTTTGTAGCACCATGTTTCCCAATTCCACTTCTTTGGCTGTGAGACATGAAATCTCACAGATAAGAGAACGGTCGAGTAGTCCAGTTTCCCAACATTTCTTATAGAAAATGGTTAAAACCCGTGAGTCTGTCAAAGGATTGTTCAAATCCCTTACAGTCGCTTCTGCCACTTTCCATATCAACACTTCGTCGATCTTCAATTTATCCCATGCTTCTTTTCGGTTCAGTATCTTGCATTCATGGTGTCGCTTGTCCAGAATACAGCAATTACATCCAATAGAGTCCCGGCATCTGAGCATCTTGTTAACTTCTCGGCTACCATAATAGGCATGGCTGCATTCAAAATGGTTAGGCTTGTTTCCATCTCGTGATCCATGTCATTTTTTTGCATTTTTTGCAATTAGACTTTTCAGGTAATCCAAACCAAATTCTTCGTTACCACACAAATTCAAGATAAAAATCACCTTTTTCTTCGTATTTACCTCGGATAAGCTGTAACGCAAATGACAAACCCTTTGGTGTTTTCACTGAATAAGCACCTTTTACTCTTACTAGGGAAGAGTGTATCATCAAAGCGTAGATAGTCAAAACTGACATATGATTAGCAACTCTTTATCATCTGGGTCTTTGTCCAGTTCTTCCTCGACACGTATCTTAAATCTTTTAAATATTCGTCAAAAGGTTGCCAGCAAAGAAAACACGTGCAACCAAACGAGCAAGACAAAAACCTAACGTTCAGAATAAAAGCTATTGATTTTTAATAATAATAATAATAATAATAAAAATAATAATAATAAACAATTTATATAGCGCCTTTTCCGAAAGTTCAAAGGCGCTGCTTACAAGATAAAATTTAAAAATTATTTACTTAAAAATCTAGTACTATAATAATAAAAAATTAAATATAAATGTATGATCTTAATAAAAAGGCCTCCTTAAAAAGGAATGTTTTTGCTCTTTGCTTGAATATGGCAACTGAGGGACTGTTTTTGACATTAAGGGGCAAAGTATTCCACAGAGCAGGAGCAGCAACAGAGAAAGCACGAATTTCTTTGTAGAAACTCTGTGCACTCCGCATGTGACGTCAATCATTGTTTTGATTTGATTTGAAACTGAAAGAAAACTCTGTACACTCCGCGTGTGAAAAGTCTGTCGTGCACTCCACATGTGACGTTAATTCGTATTTTTCGTAAACAATGAAGGAGACGGGCAAGTCTGTGCAAGCCCGACTAAACAAACGAAAATATGGTAATCAAGTAAAAACCAGTTTAAACCGGTTATGGGAAAGAGGATTATAATCTATACGGTAGGACTGAATAACTACAGTAACTAAAGTATTAAAGAACGTGAAATTGCGAATTTGTTTCAATCGATAATTGTCCTTACAGCGCGCCTTTGCTAGAATAAATTTATACATGCAGTACGTTTTTGCCTAGTTTGTGGTTGGAAACCAGCCAATCAAGGTTGTGGTTTCTGACAGATGGTCTGATACGCTTTCAGTGTCTTACAAGTCACCACACTCAAATATGATTGGCTGACTTCTAACCACAAACTTTGCAGCAGGATGGAAAACATAGAGTGGAACCCCGTTAATACGACCGCCAACGGGCCAACATAATGTGGTCGTATTAACGGGGTGGTCGTATTATCGGGGTAGGGGCACATTTCGTTTCAAATGACGTATATTTCAAGCGTATCAATTATGTACCTCCAAACAAGGGTTCTCAAGCATTTAGATCACATGCAAATTATGAAATGGACTTTATTTGAAACAGAACTATATGATACGTTCTCATATAACTATATTTAGATAAACGTTAATGAATTATATCAGCAGGAACGAACTGCTGAACTTATTTACAAGGCCAAGATCGAGAACAGGCTTCAGTTTCACTTATGAAGATTTCGGAAAAAAATCTGTAACTCTTGATTGACTTGTTCTGCGCTCAAGCCAGTCACTTTGCACCTGACTAATCAGTTTTGATAGTTCATTTGCTGTTTTAGAGTTTCCCTTGGATTCTATAAAATACAAAGCATTCTCCAAATTAGACAGCGCCTGTCCATAAGATGCCAGTTTCGGTTGTACAGCAGGTCCGGCTTGAAGATCATCATCATTAACAGCAATCATCATTAGGTTCGACATCATGCTGAACCCGGCCCACTTGGCGAAAAGAGCTATCTTCCCCGTTATCTGGAAGTTCCTGACAAACAGGCGGGACAAAATTCCCTGCTACAGTGTCTCGAATTGACACTGCATACAACTGCACCACTGGTTTCTTTGGCCAGGTCATCGTCGCCATTAAGATCGGCAAAAGGATCGATATCGGCACTCTGGGTAGTTTCTGTTGCGTTGGTTTCCCCTTCACAATTAAGAATTCCGGCCTTGATAAAGCATTTCACAATTGTGCTTTCTGAAGCATCGTTCCATACCATGGCAGTCCATCTCATTGCCTGCAAAATGTCAACTGAGTTGCAAACTTCAGATGCAGAACTACATTCATCGACTTTGCTCACCACGTGAGTTAACAATCGTTTGTAGTACTTCAGTTTGAATACTTGTATCATACCGAGGTCTAATGGCTCAGCAAACGGGAGGTGGTGTTCTTTGGAAGGAAGGCGATTTTAATTTGCAAAAATTTGTCGTCGAGAACTTCTGGATGGCATGGGGCATAGTCCATAAACAAAATAATCTTTCGGTTCTCTCCTTCTCAGACGCCCATTCAATTTCCCAAGTATTTCTTCTAGGATGTTTGTTTCCATCCATGATTTGGGTTGATTGAAGTATCGGCACTGACGGTAAATCTGCTTTATCGGAATACCCCTAAAGCACCTTGGATTTGCTGATTTTCCGATTATGATTGGCTTTTCTTTGCCACCCGTGGCATTTACGAACAAAGCACAAGTGATCTCTTTCCGCCTGTGCAACTACGCGACCTTTCTGCCAGGGACTTGCTGGGAAGGGCTCTGAAAAATTAGCCTGTCTCATCCATATTCCATATGTTTTCTGGCGTCCAACCTTGCAAAATGTCTGGGAGTCGTTCCCTCCAGGAGTCGACGGTATCCTCGTTTACATCACCCGCCTCCCCAGAAACGCAATTGGCCTTAATGCCATTTCTGGTTTTGAAACGATCGAGCCATCCGTTCGAAGCTTTAAAATCTTCCTCGGTCAAACCTAAAGCCTCGGCATTCGCATCGCTTTTTCTTGTAGCATGGGCCCTGTTACTGGTATGTTCTTGTTTCTGGCCTTCCTGAACCAGTCTAACAGAGATTTATCAATTTTGTCATTCCTTGCTCCTCTGCATCGTTTCGTTGTGCTGCTGACATTTGCCTCAAAGTCTTTCACGATCTCTTCCTTCTTAAGCAGAATGTTCTGCATTTGGGTTTTACCACACTGAAATTTTTGTGCTCCTTTTCGCTTGCCCACTTGGGGATTAGCCTCACAAAACTTGATCACTTCAAAACGTGTTTTTAAATCGAGCTCTGTAGTTTTCGTTTTCCCGTATTAGAAGACATGGCGAAAAACTGACATTTTTTCGCATCTGCAAATCTACCGGCTTCCACTAAAACATGAATCACTAAAACGTGACTGTGTGAATATTAATTTTAATTGACATAATAGGCAAGGTGTAAAACATTGTTCCAGTTCCAAGACATTCAGTGTGAAAACGCGGCACTCAAATATTTTTTTTCGTTAGTTCAGTAAACACAATTGAATTGTTGATAAAAGAAGCCACCAAACGTGCGGGTGAATCAAGGGACAATTAAGTCGGAATTCAAGTTTCTCATTTACCTGTGACGCTATGTCGGATTTACGTGCGAATGAAGTTGAAGTCCCATCTTGGATTAGAGGGTATCGCACATATAAAGATTCGAGATTGGGCTGGAATCGTTGGGGCTACAGCATGAACCAGAAAACCAACAAGACAAGAATGCAATTGCGATAATCAAGGATGGACACGTAGTCGGCCACATGCCTAACGGAATAGCGAGCACGAAGCAAGGAGTGGGCATCATTAAGCATTTCCTTACGTAGTTGTTTGGAAAGCTATAAACCGTGGCGGAGGATATGGAATGGAGGTTCCTTGTATTATAAATTTAAGGGGCATACAAAACACGCAAAGCTTCTGAAGAACTTCTTAGACATAGACAACAAATATCTTTCAGTGAAAAAAGAGAAACGGAAACGTGAGGGACCCGAAGAAGAAGTGCAACTGGCTACTTAATTCTTTGAAGCTTTGTCGCCTTTGGTCATGTGCAATGACTCATAACACTATGCTGACAGTGTAATTGGCAGATGTTATTGTTTATCACGTGCCCTGTAATTCGCGGATGTTATTGTTGTTGTAAATTGATGTTTTCACGATAACAATATGACATGTAACAGAGATTTTCAATTATCTTTTAAGATTTATTTTCAATTGCCTCTTGTCTGTTGGTACATCTGGAATAGTGGTCACGTTAACGAGGTTGAAAACAAAGAAATATACACGCTGGGACTAAAAAATGTGGTCGTTGGTCGCATAAACGGGGTGGTCGCATTAACGGGGTGTTTTTATAAGAAAATGTGTGGGCATTTTGCTGGGCCAAAAAAAGCGGTTGTAATAACGAGGTGGTCGTATTAACGAGGTGGTCGTAAGGCGGGGTTCCACTGTAGTATTTATGGAGCACATTTTTTGATCACCCTAAAGAAACTGAAATCAGCCGTTACTCAATTTATTGCATATGTATGAAATCAAACAGCGTGTCACAAATTACCGCTAATGTATGGTTCAAACATTGGATCAAAGCGTGACAGATCTTCATACCGTACACGATTTGTCTGTCTGTGAAGGCTGCCTGTGGAGACTGTCTGCCTGTGGAGACTGGCCTACTATCACGAAAAATGCCTGACCTCAGGAAATGCGTTGTTTGGTCTGTCCTGTTTGGACTTGTGTTATACGTAGCCTATTACCAGCTACAAGAAACCACGGTTTCTTTCACCGAAACCGTGATCATCCCCGCCAAACGCCAAGATGTCTCTGAACAATTTCTCGAACAGCCTCAAACTGTGTCCGACCTCCATCCTTACGGGTAAGCTGATTAGAATCTCGACATAATTGATATGAATACAGTTACTCGGACTCAAGTTCAGATATGGTCACTGTTTGGAAGTAAGTTCTATGTAACGATTTCTGACAGCAAACGCGATGTAATTTTTAAATCAAATCTTGCGTGTACATACAAGGATCGCCATTGCGACTAGCCTGCGAACAGGCTCATTTAATTGGGCGATCGCAGGCTATAAATATATAATCAGTGACGTGTTGTTTGGGCCTCAAGCCCTCTACATTCAAATCTTATCCACAACCATGTAGGATCTCGCTGTTAAACAACGTTCCAGGTGGCAGATCTCGTGAGTCGAGAACGAAAACAGTTCATTTGCTCGATCAATATCAAGGCATAAGTTTGAGTAGTAATTTGTATCTCGATCATCACAGCATACGCGAATTCCTTGAGTTTTCATTGGTGGTGGTGGGAGGGGGGTGTTTGCCGGGAGAGCGGACAAGGGGGGAAGGATGTAGATGGCGAGGACCTTTTCCTTACTCAAAGTTTTCGTTTTGCTAAGTAATGTAAACAACTGAGTATTTTGAGTAATTTGCATCTCGATCGTCACGGTGTACACATTTTCGCCTGTATTTTTATGGTAGTGTTTGGTTGGGGGTGGAAGGGGGGAGGGGGCGTGGAGGAAGGTTACGGTGCATAACTTTTACTTATTAAAATAATTTGTTTTTCTGGATTGTGATAAGCTGAACTAAAGTGAATTATTTTTTGATTTCCCTCCTTACTAAAATACTGAGTCTTTTAAGAAGTGACTGCTCTTGATCTTGGCAATGCTCTTTGTGACTAAATTGATTTCCTTCCTGATTAATTCCAAAACGTCTACCAAAATTTAGCTGGATCAATTAGTTTATTTGTGAGATATATTTAGTTGAACCAGTTTATTTATCTGTGCATGTGGAATATGCAAAGAAATATTTCAAGTGTCTTTAGTGAGGAGAAAAATATACTTATAAATTAGAGTCTGTTTATATCCTCGGTTTTGTCTTATCGCTAACTGCCAACGTCAGATTCAGGTTTGCCGTTCGCCGTCAGAAGTTAAGAGTAGTTAGTTAGTTTTGATGAACACAGTAAGCAACACTATTGACTACTGTGCAGCAAACGATGTCAGATAAAAAGCACAGTATTTGTTCAGTAATCTCAAAATCATATCAATTAAAACTCAAAACTCGACCAAATAGAAGTGTAATTGGTGTCACGATTTTAAATTAAAGCTACACGTAGTTCCGATCTTTATATAAAGTGCCATTCAGTTGACAGTGACACTCCTAAGAGGTACCGTGTTCTATGCAGATGAAAGTACTTGCTAAATGAACACTCTAAGCGGTAACAAAACCCGAAATTTTATCGACGAGCATCCCCGCCCTTGTTAGTATGGGAGTTCCCCCCGGGGTATTCATACGAGTAAAAATATCAAATTTAACCGAGAGCAATGCTGAGGTAAATGACTCACGTAATAACTTTCCTCAAGCCATTCAAAACATTAGGGAAACCCGGCAAAAGTGACACTTGGTGCTGGTCACGTGGCTGGCAGCGGTTTTCCGTTTGCAGTTTGTCGTAGAGCGGTTAACCTTGCGGTTTGTACTTTTACCGCAATATTAAACTGTAGTTAGACGTTTTCATGTTAATCAAATAAATTTTGAACGCTTACTCGTAATTAGCTTTTGCTAACACTAGGAGAGTGCTGGCGTAGATATGTTAAAATGATGAATTAATGTATTTTTTAAAAAATACTTTATGCACTACTATCACTTTAAAAGGTGATAGTAGTATATAATTCATAGTAAGTAGTGTTATAGTTAATGTTCAAAAGCTCATAAGGTGTACCGGCGGCTTCATATCATGAATTTCAGGGAGGGCGAGTGTCTGGAAGAGCCGAGTATTAGGAGCGATGACAGGGTTAAGAGACATTTCCTTAGACGGATTGGTCTGACAAAGGGAGGGTAAATGAAAGCGAGGATCCTAGTTTGTGGCTATTGGTAGCTGTAGTGCTTGCAGGCTCTTGAGGAGGGTTGTACAGATGCTGGAAACGATATATTGACAAGTCCGTTCCTCACGTTATAAGACATGGATACTTGATGGATGAGCCTCCGAATTTCAAGGGTGTCCCAGCCAAGTTGGTGTACTAATCCCGACGAACTACTTGATCGATTGTAGTCCGCTTTTGTTACGAAACCTTGCAGCCCTTTCCTGTACTTTTTCGAGTTTATCGACATCTCTGTCAGTGTATGGATTTAAAGCGCTGGATGCATATTCTAGCGTGGGCCTTGGTACGTTCTTTCTTTCTACAAGCCTTCAGAGTGCACCTCATTATCCCCAGGGCTTTCTTGCTTTGCTGGCTGCTTTGTCATAGTGCTTACTCCATCGCAGATCTGAAGATTGTCTTGGGATGACACTTCTAGCACTTTATCGTGCATACGATACGTTGATTTCAAAGGTTTTAACATATTAAGTTATCCGCTAAGTTGCGGTCGCTATGTATAATGATTTCCATTCACGGGAGCGTCGCATCTTCAATAACAACTCATGCGTGATTTGCCCCTCAACGTTAAAAGCTGTATTACGTAGAAAGTTCAAATGTTAGCCAATTTAAATATAGTCCTCTTACTTGAGATAATTCAAAGTAGAAGTGATGACATATTGGGGTAAATGACTTACCTAGAAACCGCCTTCCCTACGTTGAAAACATGAACCACAAATCAAAAATACGACGTCAGGAGCTTGGTCACGCGACCTCCAGAGGTTTGCCGATTGCAGTTTGAGCCCCAAAATCTCTATCTTAGTACCTCTCGTAACTGAAAATGTAGACTGCGAGCCGTCTCTTCTTTTTTTCCGAGAACTGAGAAAAACAAACAAACGAGTGACAAAGTCGCGAACGAGTCGGCGAGCGAAAGGTAGCTCGTTCATTTGTTTTTCTCGATACTGAAGAAAAGGAAGAAGCGGCTCGCAATCTACTGGAAAACTTGAATCTCAGTGTCTATATTATCTTTTCCCGGCATCATAACCGATTGATTTATCAGTGGGATATACATATAGAAGTTATCTGGTTTTAGTAGAAGATCCAAAGTTTGATGTCATCTTTTACCAACTTCTGTTTCATTAAGGATAATCATTTCCAAATTGCAGGACTGGGGTAAGTAACGTGCAGAGAACGATGAGCGAGGAAGACCCGCAGAAGATCAAAGAGCTTCGCTACATTCTACACGAAAGGTTCTTCTCTCTTTTATGGTTGATCGAAATAAAAGGTAACTTAGTTTTAACACTTGAATTCGTCGAACCTGATGCCCTGGTCAAAACAACTTCAACAAGTGAGTTTGTGATGGGTTTTATAAAATTGAAAGTGGATGGAACCTTCCTGTTGGCTGACTACAAGAGCAAGAAGGAGAGCGGGACAGTGCTGATTGACTCCAGGTCGTTTACCGGGCCTCGTGTTGTGGCGACTCAGTTGTTTCTTGCCATGGGTCCACCTGCACACAGAAAGATTCTAAACAACTTGAGGGAGTTCTTTGTGAAAAAATAACAGGAATACATCATAGATATCAACATTCTTTAATTGTACTCTTAAAACTGCGCAGTTTCTCAAATTTGCACGGCACAATCAATTGTTGCTTTACATTTAAGCACCTAAACAATGAGATTATAATAAAACTAAAATACAGTCAATCATTTCTGTCCCTGTGTGAGAAATATACATGCATCTGGTTTCCTGATATAACTCATCATTTTCAGATCTTATTTGGCCAGTGGATGTTGCACATCTTTCGTAAACATACATTGTGGAATGCAATAAATTTGTTCATGTCTTTTTTACAGTTCTCCAGCATTCAGAACCATACAATACTACATGTTTAACGAGTGCTGTTATATAACGTAGTTTGGCCTTAAGGCAGTTCGAGCAATGCATAGTTTCACTCATACTGCAAGTGTACAAGTGCAATCAAATTGTTGAAGGAAGCCCTCAAGCTAGAAGAGTCTTGTTCATAAAGGAGCTGTTATATGGACTAGTTCAACACCCGAAGCTTTCAACAAACTACTGCTTTATCTATTTACCACTCTTACTAGAATAACGTAACAAGAGAAATGCAACTTGACGAAGATGAGACATCCGGGTAGCTTGTAATCAGAATATGTTTTGTTAGTAAACAAGTGGGCATGTGTTTATAATTGGGGGTTATAACCAAGAACAGGGGGGTTATAGGCGCGATTTTACAGTACTTGGATGCAACCACTTGAATTTTCTAACTCATTGTCAGTGTCGGACTTTGTTTGTTATGTTTAGCGTAGTTTGTCTGCTATATGTACTTGTACAAAACGAACTAGGAACGTCCTTTAATTCGTGAAGTGGGAGCCTCTTGAAACAAAACCATATGGCCGGAAAACAGATTTACATGAATTTTCAGATAATATTTTTAACAAATGCTGGAACTCATCGTTCAAACAACTCTATAAACTTTCCACTGATACATAGGTTTGTAGGTATCCAATCCATAATAAAAGAGGTACACTTACAGGCAGTGAAATCAAATTATCTCTTTTCTTAATTTTCGTGACTAAGGTATATTAGCATTTAATTTGTTCCTTTCTTTAGACCTAATGTAACTGATTCTAGCCAAAGTAAAAATACTGGTTTGATGGCAGCATGAGAAAATGAGCCCTGTGTAAACAATGTAAAGACAAACTAGAACAACTTCTTCTTCTGGACAAAGTTTCACGATTCACAGAAATATTTTCTCGATGTTCCGGCTGTTCCTTTCAACCCCCCTAGAGACTCGAAATCAGGTAAGCATGCATTATGACCCCCTTGTAAGCAGTGTATTCTCTTATTACTGGCATACATCCGGTGCTGAAGGTAATTTGCCCCATAACGTTCTCGAAAAGACTTGAAAACGGCTTTTTGGCATTGGATCCATTTTCCGTTAGATTTCATTTTGATAAAATCAAGGGAATCTGGAACTTGTGCGGTTGAGGGAAACAAAGAGATGAGCCCTCCCATTTTCATACCAATTTTCCGTGGGGCAGCAAAAATTTGAACTTGGTTTTCAAGTTCTCGGACTGAGTATCCATGTGCATCAGCAAACATTGTTGCAACATTCAATAATTTCTCTCGACTTTCAATAAACACAATTATGTCAATATCACCTGCTTCCCAGGGAAGAATTCCACGAAATTTCAACGCTCCTAGCGCAACCCCTGCATCTACAAAGTAAGGCAGGTTTTTGCTCTCAAGAAATTCTACTACATTATGTAGGCCTTGTTGTAAGTTCTCGATTATATACGGGTAGGCAAAAATTCCTTGGTTGGCTCAGTGCTTACCATTTAACATCGCCTTACTTGCAACGGTCTCGTCGCAAATATCTTCACCAGCTATAGGACTTTCACTTGTGCAGAGTTCCAACACGTTAAAATCCGCGTCTTTAAACTTAAAAACCTTGTGCTTTTTTGCAAAAGGAAGGAAATCTTGAAACCTTTCTCTACTTTTCTCAGGTGGAGCTTCTTCAGAACATTTTTTCTCTTTTATAACATTCTTGTAAATGACTTCAGGTCGTACTGCAACAACAGCTCCCTTCTGCTTGACTCGAAGGAAGAAATCGGTTGTTACAAGGACGCGAAGATCTGAGTCAAATGGATTAGTTCTCTTTCCAAAGAGGTTTGAAATACTACTGGTTTTTCCCATAAACGAAGAAGCAATGTTCTCACAGATCATCAATTCACCAACCGAACGACTGTATTCGTAGTGTTGGGAAATTGTCCAATCGCACAACGAGAAGCCGTAGCAGGGTACTTCAAGACGGTTATTAGTTAAGATAGATCCACTGACGAAATCAAGCTCAGGAATGTTGATTAAAGCTTGTAACAACCATCCTACACTGTGATCAGACTTTGGCTCTGCAAGTTCAATATTGGCTTCTAGAACGAAAAAATACTTTGTTTTCACGAGATGAAATAGTGCGTTGATGCTGCTACCAACAGTTCCAATACTCTCTGGAATCAAGACGGTGATGTTTGGAAACATCTCTTGAAGCAAACTCCGTCGCTCCTTTACGCATTTCAGCGAGGATATTCGGTCTTGATATAGAATAATTGTCACTAATTCGGAAAACTGTTTGGAAATTGTCTCGAATTCCTCTTTTGTGTTTCTAGAAAGATTTAAAGTCAAGGGATTTTTATAGTTCTTCCAGTTAGATTGGAAGTCAAAGTTAGAATGTCGAGCTTGATTCTCTTTCAGAGTTTGTACCTGTCTTCGCAGTTGCTCGATTTCATCTTCGAACGGCTTATATCGGCTGCTCTTGCGGCTGTTGGAGTGTACTTGCACCTTCAAATTGTCTCTATTTTGCGATAATTCTTGATTGACAATGTTCAACTGTCGTTTCTTTTTGCTAAATTGTTCGTTTTCTTTTGTCAGCTCCCAATTCCTTGCCTCAAGTTGTTCATTGTCTTCTTTGAGCTGTTGGTTTGTAGCCTTAAGTTGTCTATTTTCTGCTTCGAGTTGCTGGCATATTTCATAAGGTTGATTATTCTCTCGATTTATTGCTTTGTCGCTGTATTGTCCAAGGCGTAGTTTCCCTAAAGCGATCAAAGTTGTCAAACACAGCAAGCCCAAGAGAAATACGTACACGGGACGAGGTAACATTTTCAATCTTGTGGCTCTTGTTAAATTAATCTTGATCCACGCGATAATTTTAGAAAGCATTTGTACAGAAAGAGAAAGAGACCTGCAAAGAAAACCCGCAGTACTAGTTGTCAGTAATAACAGAGACAAAAGACACAATCGATATTATAAACTCACCTTTAGTGCGAGATTCGTATTCAAATCTATTCAAGCTAATTATTAATAAATTCGGAAAGTGATATATTGGCCCGTCATTTCATTATGACGTCTTGCTTTGTTTATCGAGGATAATGCTACGTAGGTTTAAGTTTATTACTATCATTTTTACATGACAAATTAACAATTGCAGTAACATTTATTGATATAGAAAGATAAGGTAACAGTTTCTCAGAATGCTGAGAACAAAGAGCATGAAAATAAACAAGATGGCGAAACCCTCTGTAAAGATAGGGGGGTGATTGTGAAATTTAAGAAATAATCATATACATAAAAAAATTACTGGATGCCTACTGGTTAAGGAGCAGTGCAGTTATTTTGTAATTCTGTGCAAAAAGTTTAATTTTGTGCAAAAATGTGTGATTCTGTTCAATTACAAACTCAATTTCTCAGATCTGATTGGATGAGAAACAATAGAAAGTAAATAATAAACCAATCAAAATACGGCAGTTTCTATGACATCAGTGGACGAAAATTCAAACACAATCTTGTAAACAAACCTCGAAATGCTAAAAATGTAGCATATAAAACAAAAAATTCAAAAGTCCAACCAAAAGTGAAGAAACAGCAGATGGACTCTAACAAATTTTGCCTCGAATTCGATAATTTTTTGTTCAAACAGTACGAAAACCTCTACACGTAAACAAAATATCCGCTCCTCTCTCTGGCAAAAACAGCAAAGAAAGGAAACAGTTTACGTGTGCGCGCGCAAACATTTTCCCGCCACTTGGACAACGCACGCACGAGGAGCGTTTTTGCTCGAATCTTAGTTTAACTTTTTCATGTATATATTTAACAAGTAATTATACTATTTCTCGTTCAGGTTTGAATTAATTTGCACTCGAGTGTTTTTCAAAGTTCTCAAATTGCGTTCGCCCTCCGGGCTCACGCAATTTCGACGCACTTTGAATAACACTCTTGTGCAAATTAATTCCAAACTGAACTCGAAATGGTATGATTACTGCTACTAATTAGATATCCCCAGAAAGCAAAGCTCAATTCATAGTAATAAGGACGAAAAATGTTAAATTGAACTGCATAGAAGATTTAAGTAGTTTCTTTATCGAAGTGATAACTAAATCAAAGATGAAATTATACAAATTCTTACAGCGTTTTGTATTCTGTGTGTGTGAAGCAGTTTTTCAGAAAGTTGCAAACCAATTCTTTGTTTTAAAGCAAAGTATACGTATTTTCACACCCTCCCTTGAAAATCAGGCCACACTTACAAATTTCTGATTTTGATTTCTGCCAAGGGCTTACGAATTTGAAATTTCGTACGTCTATATTCTATCAAAAACTCATAAGACTGAGCTTCTGATTCCTATAAATCGGTATAAAGTTCCTTATGGATATCATACCAACTGCACGAGAAACTGTATAACCGCATGTTATTGCCTTGTTTTGTCAGATTCAAATTGATGTACAGAAGTTTTTCTCTTTCTAATTTTTCTAAGATTGTTGACTTTGTTCTTACCATTTGTTTGTTTGTCTGAGTGTCTGATAACTGAGGACACGTTTTTGATTATTCAAATTGGGACAACATTTCATACAATTTCTGTTTTATATAAACATTTTAACTCAGTCCCCGATTCGTGCTCATTCAATAATTCCCCTGAAACCTTGTAAGATTGTTTTACAGTAAGATAATTTATAGTGATTTTCCTTATATTTATATATTCAGAGAAGTCGGAGATATTTAGAAAATTTGGAGATGTTTTGAGAAAAACTGATTATTAAAAAAAATCTATTTAAAGTTAAGATTGGAATCTAAACAGTTCATTTCAGAATGTTACTAATTTTCAAGCCCTTCGGTTGATCCGGATCAATTTTATTATTTTGACCGACTCTTAACTAGGTGCTTTAATACGGTATCAGTAGTAACATAATTCAGCGGTTTCCACCCTAATTCAATTATACTTCCCACCATTCTTGACATCCAGCGCACCGTCACCAAGACGAGCACAGAAAAAAAGAGATTGTTTGTGTTCTAGAACAATTAGGACCTCCTAGTATTTAACCAAGAGAAAACTGAAGTTGCAGGAGATATAATATGATAATTGGATACAATTAGAAAATATATAAGGACATTTTTGATATATTTAGAAAAGGTTTTGAGCTCTTTTGAGCTTTTAGGCCTTTATTCGCCCAAACCGTCTGAATGGAGCTTTTTCAATAGACCTTTAAGTGTTAACATAAATAAGTTTCATAATACATCCTGGCTTAAACTGGAAACAAAGTTGCGGAGAACGAAAGAATCGAAAGTGAATCATATTTCTAAAACGTAAAAGTTTGCAAGCAGTGTAGTTTTGAATCCGCATAGGCGCAAGCTTAAGAGTGAAGAGTATTTATTCCATTTATAATTAGCCTGATGCTTAATTGCACAGAGTCAGGGTCATTTTCCATTTGGACTGTGCTAAAGTAGATTACAGAAACCGGTCCTGGTCGTAGCTATATCGTTACTTTTGGCATAGAATTTGAATGTCTGAACAATACTTGTATATTGACTTTATTTTTGTCTTGTTGCCAGACATTATGCCGTACGTGCTATCGCCTTTTGTAATGAAAACATGCAAAATAATAACGCGCAACACTTTTCTCTTGCTTCAATATAATGACACAAAAATAAATACATTGCGTTGCTTATACAGCACTGTACACATATGGCTCAAAGCGATTTACAACAGTTATCTCAATACAGGTCACAACACCGGGATTATCATCCTACTCTTTTAAGAAGTGCGTTGGTTCTTTCAGGTCTCCCAGTAGAACGTCGAGAGAAGCTGAGAGACTAGATTAACGGCTTAACGTCCCTGTCCACGGACGGTGTGGCGAAAGAAGGTCCCGAAATAATTCCACCCTCGGCAAGGCCGGGGATTGAACCCGGGACCTAGAATTGGCTGTCAGAGATCTAGCCGAATAAGCCAACAATGCATGTTCTGTTTAGTTAAGGTACATATCCTATATTTCTGATTCTTTGCAGCTTACGTGCTATAATATGTAGAATACATGTAGCTTTTCTAGTTGAATTAAATGATAATTACACAATCTGAGAGACTTAATTTGTCTAGAAGTATGAAACATTTACACGAAATAGACTCCTCAGCGTTTTACAATTTATTTAGACGTGGATTCACAGGCAAGTTTAACCATTGGTTTGTAAAAGACTGCACTGGTTATGTTCGACTTTTTTATTCGACTATAGCACCACGTACAAACATCTTTAAAGGCAGTTTATCCTTTTGCAGCACAAAATAGTATCAAACAATGATGTGCGCTCTCTTTCTCTATCTTTTTTTGCAAGAACTTTGAGGCTCGAAAATGCCAAAATTTAAGAACATGTTTAAGAACACTCCTTAGGCTGAGACTAAGAAGAGAACGTTTATTTCCATAGATTTTAAAATTATGGAACAGAAAATGTATAGTGGCAGAGCAGTGCAATTTTTCATTTGATTTTGTTATACAGGCGATAGCAGTGTATTTGGATACATATATATGAGTGAGTTAGATGTTGAGAATAGCCTTTGAATATATACAGACAGGCACAGACCACAGTTTCAAAAATATCATAAACACTTTTAATAAAATTTTGTAGACTGCGAGCAGTCTTTTTCTTCTTCTCAGAATCGATCGAGAAAACAAAACATCGACTGAAGCTGCGAAGCCGTTGTTGGTGTTGCTTGCCAACTCGCGTTCGTTCCCCGGTTCGTTCATTCGTTTTCATCGATTCTGAGGCAAAGGAAGAGACTGCTCGCAGTCTAGGAAATTTGAGGTAAAAACAACGAACGTTCAACCTCAGCCCCCCCCCCCCGGCCCCCACCAAAAAAATAGATGTTCTTATAAACAAAATTTCTGACTCACCATCTGATACAAGTTTAGTAATCAATCCCAACGCGGCTCTCTTATGAAGCTGCAATGATCGGTTTCTGGCACATTTCAGTACGTACGTGTAGGCAAAACCCACTTATTTAGTTTTGTCCGCAAATGTGTCAATAAAATCACAGCAAGAGTCCAAAACAACGGCCTATTTATGATAAGATAATACGTCCGACGTACGCATTTTTTAACAAAGATTCATTAATGAAAATCTGTAAAAGCAGTGTTTTCTTATTTTATCACTGATTCGACTCAAAATATCTTTTTGTACTGATATTCACAGCAAAAATTATACCTTATTTCTTTAATTGCTTTTTTGTATTTTTGCAAATCAGATAATATTTCTGAACTCGATTCGTATATTATCGTGTGGTCTACTGGAGTTTTCTATTGCAACACACGTGTCCCGGGCAACGGGAAAACGTTGAGAACGATATTGTGTTGTACTTTGAAAAATTCTGAAAATTAAGACTTAGAATATGACAAAACAGTTAAGATGTTGTTGCTGACTGAATATCCCACCGCACAAGTGATCCCAGGGTTATGTATTAATTTTCCGGTCTATCCAAATTAGCTTTAAATTTGGATTTCTATACTAGACGTACTGATCATTCCTAGTAAAGACTGGTTGTCAAGATTAAGGCCTATTCAAATCATTTTGTTAGGTAGGCCGACCCACTCAACCAGATTTCTCCTCACGCTTGTTTCTTGAATTAAGATAATTTTTACTTCAAGCAGATGGGGTCACTGGACCACTCTAAACTTTGCAGATGTTTGGAAGGAACCCCTTGGACATTACTCCGCTAAGAGAAACACCCACCTTATCTGCATTCAAGCGCGGCGTTGTCCAAAGCTAAATATTAATACGTGGCTGTAATTTTTTAATTAAATCTTTTTAAGTGTAAATTATTCTAAATTTTATTTCCTTCTTTAATTTATTAGCTAGTGTCAGTTAGTATTATATTTTAAGATCATTGTAATTTTTGGTTCAGTTGAGGACCCTTCTGTAAACCACTTTAATAGTGATGTCAGCTTCCTCATTAAATATTTATTATTATTATTATTGTTATTATTATTATTATTATTATTATTAAAATGTCTGTAAAATGAAAAGCCCTTTGCTACGGGTATAAACACAAAAGGGAATATCATTGGTGCAGGAAACTTTGTGAGGAGGTAGAGCACGACTGTTGAAATACGCTCACGGTATTTCCTCTAATAAACGCCCCCAGCGTTTATTAACTTTTGAGGCAATTGGGTGCTGCGCTTACTGGAGGGAGGCGTTTAATAAACAATCCTAGATCTCAACCTCTATATCTTCCTCCTCCATTTCATCGTGAAGACGAGATTCTTCAGCGGCCTTTTCTTTATCTGACTCAGTTACTTCAAAGGGATTTCCTTGCAATGATGTGTCATCTAATAATACTGCAGTCTGGTTTTTTAGTACAGATAAACCAACTGAGCGAGGTGAACCAGCTTTAACTCATCTTCACTTCTGATCATTCTAATAAAGCTCCACTCTGGTGTGTGCGGCGTTTATTAGAGGGAGGCGTTTTTGCTTTTCCTGTTTGAAAGGGGGCGTATATTAAAGGGAGGCATTAATTTGAGGCTAGGCGTTTATTATAGGAAATACGGTAACCTATATTGTTAATCGTTCTGACGAAATTCATGGCGTCTTATTGCTTAAACTTTAAACAAAACTAAAACGGGGCCTTTTTCAGAGCACGGAATTAGGACAAAAATGATAGCGCCTTGTGTTTTGCGACTTTTGTTTTATCGCCCATGATGCAAGATACTGGCGTCAGCAAGCCACTCACTATTTCTTGTCATTTTGAATCGGCCAAAAATATAAAAAGGGCCATAATTATATTTGTTTTTGAAAATCGTTAATAACAAAAGAAAATTGGCTTCTATCCGACAAGCCGTTCTCGAGCTAATTCCTTTCAAATAAAACGGAAGAAAAACTTCGAGGTTTTCAAAATCATCAATCAGAGAGTGCGCCGTGCTTGTTTCACCCGGCAAATAGCGTAAACGCGCCCAAAACGGAAGAAATGAACGGAAATAGCAACATACGGTTTCAGCTCCCTTCAAATTGGTTGATATACATAACCTTTATTTGTTTTTTTAAAACTACAGGGCAGATCCTACAAGGGGGGTCCACAGGGGGGATTGTTATCAACAGGAGCCCTGGGGAGAGTGGTCGGCCAAGATTTCATTCATGGTGGGGATATAATTATACAACCTTTATTTATTTAACTACAAAGCAGTCCCTTCAGTCCACAGGAGGATTGTTATCAACAGCAGCCCTGGGCAGAGGAGGTGGCCAAGATTTCGTCCGTGGTGAGGTTTGGTACAACCTTTATTTGTTTAACTACAGGGCAGTCCCTTCAATCCACAGGAGGATTGCCGGATATCAAAAATATTATAATAGAATATCTAATGCAAATACAATATTTGCGCTAAAAGTTATTAAGGGGCAAAATTACAAGGGTAAAATGCTTATAAAAATCAGAATAAACAATGCAGCAATTACAAAAAAACCCCGAACTTTTTAGCAGTCTCTGACTTCACTCTAGGGATGTAAAGTTTATCACTTTGTCTAGTCTAGTTGCTAATTATAATCCGTGTTTATTAAGCTTTGTAGCTTGTTATACAAGTTATGGCAGGAAATCAATTTGTTACACAGTTTGTGGCGGGAACTTGGCTAATTTGCTATACAGTTGGAAGCTTGAAACAGCCTTTCAATGCATTTATACAGACACAATTCCAAAAACTGTCAAAACCACTCTTAAGAACATTTGAGGGTGAGATCCTGAAAACGTTAAGAACGTCCAGCCTCAGCCCAAAAAATAGACGCTCTTATATGAAAAAAAGTGTTACTAAGTTTATTTCCCGTCATAACCTGTTGACCAGTTAACTCAGCTCACATATATGCCCAAATGCATTGATATCGCCTGTTTACCAAAGTCAAATGTGAAACGATAAGAGTAGTTTGATAATCCCGGTGTTGTGGTCTGTATTGAGATAACTGTTGTAAAATGCTTTGAGACATAATATGTGTGAAGTGCTGTATAAGCACTGCAATGTATGTAATGTTAAGTGGCGGTTCTCGTTCCCTTGTTAAAATTTATAATAGAAATATACGTTCCTTTTTTAGTCTCAGCCTGATGTGTGTTTCTAAACATGTTCTTAAATTTGAGCCTCCACGTTGTTATAATAAATTTTCTTACAAGAAAAGAGTGTACGCTGTTTTCGTTCTAAGGAGAGAATGACACCACTTGGGTAAGCATCATATTTCAAATTAATATTGCATCCTTCATGAATATATTATATTTTTTCTTTTTTCCTTGACGAAGGGCTAGTGCTCGCAACCTCGGCCACCATATACAGGGCGAAAACATGCCATCAACTTTATCAAAGTCAGCACTCGCCGACGCAGAAAACTAGTTTTTCTATAAACTAGTCTTCCGTATTTTTCATTCAATCAACAGATTCAGAAATGCAGCACTGTTTCCAAAGGAAAAACAATGCTTATTCCAGACCAGAGTAAATATGGGTTTTGATCAACAAGAGTTGATATGGTATGTTATTTGCTGTAAGGTTTGGTGTAAAGCTGACGTTTCGAGCGTTAGCCCTTCGTCAGAGCAGACTGAGGGATTGTGGGGAAATCAG
>JAOEHT020021881.1:0-37008 GCA_025448195.2 Parazoanthus atlanticus | reverse complement strand
TTTACCTTACATTTAATCAACATGTTTCAAACATTTTATAAATGTAAGAGCCACTGGCCCCACCCTTGTAATTATGTCTATCAGTAACTGGAATTCAATTCTGTCAAGATGTCATTATATTAACGATTAGAGTCCCTTCTGATGAAGCTGATATATCAGCTATTGTGTCTAGGTCAGCAAAGCATACAGACAAACAAATAGCTGACAAACCCGAAGCAAATACGCACACAAAGGGAGAAAAATTTGCATAAAATCTCGCGGACTTTTTCATCTCAAGTCTGTCACGCACAAAGAAAAACAACTAGGACTTTTAACCGAAGAAGAACACATTTAATGTACAAAACAATCTGAGTTTAATATTTGACTATTTGTGCCAGGTCAAAAGAGTGAAATGTGAATAAAAAAAAAAAGAAAAGGTCAAAATCTGGCCTGAGCTGAGAGAGTAGTGTTAGACTCGCGATTGCCACTCCATAAAAGGAGAAGGGGTGAAATTATCCCGTTTTCATCAGTACACTAATATACGTATAGGAATGATAAAGATGACCGCCTCAATAAACGTTCTATTCTACTCAAAGGTAATCAAAATAAGTCTAGCCACTACTATTTATTTTGATGGACTGTTTAAAATACCTGCAGGCATTTTGTTACTTGTTTAGTAAATGTATTTTGAGAGCCTACAAGCAGACTGAGGGGCAAATTAATGACATGATTATTGAAACAAGATGCTCTTCATAACTTTAATACTTACATTCACATCTGCCCCTTTAGAAACGAGGAACCTGATTATGTCCATTTTGCCCATGTCGCAGGCCACATGAAGAGCACTTCTTCCACCTTGGAGTAAGGCATTAACCAGCGTTCCCTGGTGGCAAAGCACACTTTCTCAGAAGGAATGCAATTCTACTTCGCACGTTTTCGATAGCAACGCGTTAATATGGTGCGAACGCGCGCTGAAAACAGAGCAGTATAGATTACAGATCACACATTTATATCTCGATCAGAATCTTTATTATACTCGCAAATTGTTTCTGTTTTAATTGGCAGTTTTCATTTTGAATTACTTATTATTTCAAATCATTGTCTTTAATATGATATTCGCCATTTATACAACTTCGTGCATACACGCATCGAACCCTTCCGGAATGAAGTTGAGGCACTCATAAACACTGTCTACTGTTTACTGATCCGTCTTATTCCACACTGAGTAAAAAACTTGTACAGTATATACAAGATTTAGTGTACTCACCGGTCGTACACATTGTTTCTTGACTAGTTCCAAATCTCCGCTTCTCACGGCACGTAATAAATCAGCCATGTCGACTTTGTTGCTCGCCTTTGGGATAAAAATATAAACGAACCAGTGGACTGAGAAGAAATACAGATGCACCAACGAGAGCTGACGGGTCAAGACTGAGTGCAACAGGGGTGTTAATTTACAAGTAAACAAAATCAGCTCACGTGATTACAGATTAGGAGGCCATTTACATATCAACTATAAACATCAGTTTTCTTAGTCTGTTGAACTTGTTGAAATGGCATCAAATCTTTCTTTGATAATTATATTTTTTTGTTAAATATCTACCCTCCCACAAAGGGCCTTCCATCTTTGTCTCTCCATATGTCCGTCCGTTCTTCCGACTGTTTATCTGTACCGAAAGTTTTGTCTGTCTGTCTTTTTTGTGTGTTGTCAGCCCCAGTAATAGGACGCAATGCAATAAAAAATATTTTCATGAATAAGTGATATCATGGTTTGAAAACTTTGATAAATTGATAGAGAAGAAAACTATAGAGGGAACAAGACCACTTCAATTCTCGGTTTCCCAGTCATCTGATTCTCCATCACAGTTTCCATAATTTATTACTATGTTCAAAAGAGTTTCAGACTATCAGTCGTTCATCGGGCTTTTGGCAGTAACACTTTTAAAAATATCTTACGTCAAACTGATGCTTTTCGGCAAAAGTGCTGAAAGCACCAAAGTTGTGCAAATTAGAAGTTTCTCCCATTGCCTTTAATGACTTTTAAGTCATTAAAACATGTTAAAACATGAAGTGCTTTAAAAAGGCCCGTTCACACTGAAGACACATGCGTAGACGCAAAGACATTCACACTAGGGACGCAAACGATGTAACGATGTAAGTGTCACCCAAATGATCCAAAGTTGGTTTGGCTACCCCCACCCCCAGAGGGACATAGAGCAGCAGCGCGTCCGATCTTGTTAAACAAAATCATGCACAAGTTTGTAATTGTAAATGTCGAGACAAAACCTTTAGTACCTACCAGCCAGACCAGAAAAAGTGCAGCGTGATTAAGGACATTAAGAACTATATGTGCAAATAAGAACTGTTATAGAAGATCTTTCTACCCTCGGACAGTTCCAGAATGGAAGAGCCTACCTATCGCCTCCAGAGAGGCAACTTCAGGGCCAGCCTTCGTGCTTTGGACATGTGTGGCGTAATCCATTCTAGCCATTACTATTACTGAGACCGACTGCTGCCACTGGCCTGCGCATTAAACTTAAATCCAAATTCGAGTTTGCGCAGTATTGAAATTAGATGTTTTGAGTTTTTTAAAACTTAAAAGTAGTTTGCGTCTGCGTCTGCGTTTGATACACCTCGATTCAAACTAGGATGCTTCTGAAACAAGCATAAATGCAAACGCAAACACAAGAGCAAGGTAAGGCGCGCGCAAGAAAAAATCTTTTCTTGCGTCTGCCTCACCTTGATTCACACTTGTTTGTCTTACACTTGCGTCGGCATCTGCTTGTGCTTGTGTTCTAGTGTGAACTAGGCTTTACACAGTTTAATAGCGCACTATGTACACTTTCTTGAAAAAAGAACCGTTTGGCTTTCTGCCACTCCACCATTCCAAAACATACGATGTTATCGCAAAGTGTTTACCAAACAAAGATCAAGTTACAAAGCATCTTGGAATAATCGTAGCGATGAAACGACGAGCCTATCGAGTTGTTTATGGTGTTTCTGCAACACTTTACATAGTCCAATTTTCCCTCGTGGGGCCCAGTCCCCCGCAGCGCAGCGAAGAGCGAAGAAACTGGACTACATTTTACACAATCTTGTATTAAGCCCGGGTCAAATGAGCAGAGAGTCGATTAAACTGGAACGTAAGCCGTTGGTCTTGTCTTTCGACGTTCTATCGGGGGACTTAAAAGAACAGTCACACTTCTCGAAACTTTTCTGAGTCAAGGGTAGTCCCGAAGTGTGTTGTAGTCTGTCAACTATAAGGGGGTAACTTAAAGTCTCAGACAAAAATCATTGTGAACCGCTGATATCGGTCTGGCGAAGTCCGTCAACCACTGAACCATAAACTTGCTGTGAACTGTAGATAATTATTTCATAATTTTTTATGCATATAAATTGAGCACATCTGTTGCTCTTTATTATCGAAATCTTTATTATCCCCCTGCGGGGAGCACCTGGATTTATAGCGTTGAAGCTCTCACTCTCGTTCGAGCACCACTCCCATGGACTCTCGTGAGCTCTCGTCTACTTATAACATGTTAAAATTCTTGTGAGCGTTGATGACAATTTTTATGTTTGTTGAACGACGGTCAACTCTCGTCTTTGTTTGACC
This sequence comes from Parazoanthus atlanticus, assembly GCA_025448195.2. Lineage (NCBI taxonomy): Eukaryota > Metazoa > Cnidaria > Anthozoa > Zoantharia > Parazoanthidae > Parazoanthus > Parazoanthus atlanticus. Next base: position 33,416 of record JAOEHT020021881.1, on the reverse strand, counting down.
GCGCGCGCTTTCATCCAACTCTCAACTTGCACTCCGACCCTCATCCAACTAGCAACTCCTATTGTTCACATTCATACAATTTTCATCGCTCAACAGCGTTTTCGTGAAACTCGTATCACTCAACTCTCATCCAACTTTCATCACTCAACTTTCATCCAATTCACAACACTCAACTCTTACCCAATTCTCACCATTCACTCTTATCCAACTCTCTTCACTCAACTTTTGTCCAACTCTCATCACTCATATCATTCAACTTTCATCAATCAATTCTCATTACTCAACTCTCATCCAATTCTGGTCCAACTCTCATCCAAACTCAACTATATCATCTAACTCCCGTCACTAAACTCTGATCCAGCTCTCGTCATTCAACTCTCACCTAACTTCGCTTGTGTTTGCTGTATTTCAGCAAAACATTACCAACAGGGACCCCGTATGGTGAGGTTTGTCGTGTGCGTATAAGGACACACGTTACTGTATAAAAACAGTGGCCACAATTTCTTTTTTCTCGGCATTAAAATGCAATAATCAACCTCCAACATCCTCAATGACGGTACAATTGCTTTATTGAACTCTGGTATATTCGATGATGAACGTCTATCAAAACATCATTTTTTCACAGCGTTCGATACCAATTGAAGGGGCCTTGAATTGCCAAACAAAAATTGGAAATTTTTCTATTACTATTTTTCAGTGCAACACGGTGCAACTTAAACTTAATAGTTGTCTATCTAATTTCTGCTACAAATCCTTACGAATGAAATAACGTAAATGCTTATCAAAGTACAACCTCTAGATAGGGCTGTTGCCTGCATTATGTGCTAGCCGTGTTTCGCTTCTTTCCGACAATTTACATTTACAAGTTAAATGCGAAGTCTTGTTCATGTTCTGTATTACTTCCTTGACTGTAGATTATATTCACAACGAACCACTGGTGCAAAACCTACTCAACTGGGATTACAACTGTGACTTAGAACGGCTGAGTACCATTCTGTGTGACCCCGGAATATTATACAGATTAAGTCATTCAATTGCTGCATGCAAAGCAATATATTTGCTTTATTCTTTCTTTTCTGATTGCTCAAGAGTTTGATTCCTTAGGATACGAATCTATGCAATGTGTGAATTCAAAATATGTAAAAAACGATTACATTTCATGTTTGTCTACTAGGCATATACTGTCTGAAAAGCGTTCGAGAGTATCTTTAACTGTTCAAAGATTTGCCACAGTTTGCGCAAAACTTGTCAAAAACTGTCATTTTGTGTCCGCAGCCAGTACAAAATGCATTCAATCCTCGATTTCTTTCCAGTCCAACAACATACTGTGGTGCTCTAGAACGCGGTGACGTCAATGGCTTGGTTGATACGGCAAAGGGGTTCTCGAATTTTGGTTTAACCAACAGCGGTGGAGGCATGGGCCTCCCAGAAGGATACACCCTTGATGGTGGGCAGACCAACGGATGTGAGATTGCTGCCGACCGGGTAAGCATATTCCTGGGCACTGGGGTGTGTATAAACGACGACGCATGCGTAATGATTGGCGGAGAGAAGCTACAACCATTGGCGAATGTAGCCGGAGTAGCCTTGGTCAGTGTTGGCATGAGAGGGCTTCTTGCTTGGCCCTCCTGTGTTGAGAGGATACACTCGATTGTTTCAACCAAATTTCCACGACATCCTTCCAGAATCAGCTCCAATGTGCTGTTACTGTAGGTTGGGAAGATCTTCAAAAGCAGCTCTACTGACCGGAGTCGCGAAGATGACACAGCATCAAGCTCGGCAGCAAATCTAGGGTAGAGTCCCAGTACCTCTCGACCGTTAGATGGAACTTTCCCTGGAATCAATCTGGTCGTCTCTTCAGTAGTGTGTTGCCGAGCACCGGGTGAACGCACCTCGTCCTCTTCTTCGCTATTCTGTTGAATTACATCTTCATTGTGAGCTTTCGAAGATTCCGTGTCATTTTGGAATCCAGTTTGATCATGGCGTGGCTCTTCCTTCACTGACACAGGAGGTGAAAGGGCTTGTCTCTTGGGGCTTGGCATTTGATCGTCCTCATCATCAGATAAATAACTGCACCTCTTTTGAGACTCTAAAATAGATTGAGAAAAGAGTTTCTTTAGAATATCAACTTCTCGATGGAAGAAAGTAAAACCGTGCTATGAATGGCAAGAGTATTGATACAATATGTGATGAGTTGCTTTATCCTCCTAATAGGCAGTTTACTCAGCATGCCATAATGTACTTACTGGGCACTGAAATTTGATGGACTTCTTATCCCAGAATTAAACGATCAGTTCACTTTAAAAATGAATGGTTCAAATGACTATTTCTTTTTGGTTATCTCAACTCAAATATACCGCCATAACATATTGGTAAATTAACCATTTTTTGGTCAATATATACTACCATTATCAATGGTAATTTTTTTTGGCCAACCCAAAATAAAATGGCTAAAATAGCCAGTGTCACGATGAATTTAACCAAAAACAAAATGGTTAACCTTAAGGTGAGTCTGAGATAACAATATAATATGGTCACTTTATTCACTCATTTCTTAGAGTGTTGTGAATCATTTCATGAACATTTTCCAGTATTTTTACAAAACTACACTAGCCGAAGAGGTTAAAAAAATACTTGACTGAAAACGGGGTTTTTCGAAATTAATTCAATTCAAGCAAAAGATTAAAAAACCAAATGAAAGCTTACAATTTGGAAACTTAGCGTTCAAAGTCGTGCGTAATCTCTCAATAATAAAAGAACACGAGAGACGATTTGGGTATTACCTTCTCCGTTGGGAGATATTCGGAGGCTTGGGGCGTTCATAGAAAGTAGATCTCTCGGTATATGGAGGCCGTTGGATATGGTACGGGCGTGAAAAGCCATAGAGTAGCTTAGGCGCACATTCTCCAGTTCGCGCTGGTACTTTTCTCTCAGTTCTACTCCTTTACGCTGCTGTCGCAAAAGAGCAACTCGCGCGGCTGTCACTCTCTGCCGCTCAGTGATCAGCTGACATTTGGAACAAGTACAGTCCCTCCATCGACAGTAGTGTTTATGGCCTTTGAGCCAAGATGTCAATCCGTGGCCACGGCAACGGGCGCACTTAGGGATTCTCTGGTGATTCACATCAGTGTTGTCCTGGGACTCATTTGATACTGGAGACGTGGACATCTTGGATTTTCTGTGAGAACAAAGATTGCCTTTAGTTAGTCAAGTAACCACTAAACTAGCGTTAGATTGTTACTTTAAAGTGTGATCGGTCAAGCTTCTTGTGATTTCGTTTCCATTTGCGAAGGAAAAACTTTGACTAACCACATGAAATAATGTGTAAATAGATGGAAAGCTGTATCTATATTCTGGTAAAAGCCTTGATTCTAATTTCAACTTGAAATTAGCTCAAAGTGGCGATCCATTAGCTTGTCAATTAATGTTTGGCTTGAGATTCAATTGTGCTTTTAGTTATTTCATTTTAAAGTTCGATAAAAGACATTTTGCATGGATATTAGCAATCGGGTAATTCAAAGAGACTTATAATTTGATTCTAGTGTACAGATGTTGGGGCTGTAAGCCGTGTGCGAGTTGAAGGCGGGTATCCACTGCTAGCCTTTTGAAGTGTTTCACAAAATCAACACATTTATATGATAAAATTTCATCGGCTTAATTTTGAGCAATTCCTCTTCAAACTGAACAAAACTGATGATTACACGTGAACGCTGACAGAGAACTGTTTATAGAATAATAACTCACAACGTTAACGAAGCAAAGTAAAATCAACGTCAGAGTGGATCGTATGTAATTTTGCTGTTTTTTTCCTGAAAATAGTTTACTCTTTACAAACTGTTGTACAAAACTGATTCCTTAACAGTTTTAGCAATTTTCTTATTGTTACAGTGAAACAAAATCATCAAAATGAAAAGTCAATTGAATAAATATTTCTGCCGTTTTTACCTGAAAATATTTATTTCCTTACAAATTGCAATCCAATTTTAGTGAGAAAGTTCTATTTGTCGAGTTACAAACAGGATACTAACAATTAAAGTTATTGTGCTGCACGTTCCTTCTTCCCAAGTTGTGCGAACAGCCCATGCAGATAAAATTAAATATATTCTATTCAAGTACTGATCAATAACTGCCGGCGCCAAAATAGAAAAAATACACATCAGCACAGTTGAAAAGAAAGATGTTTCCTACAAATCTATAACATTTTCAAACGTCTTTTGACAAATTAAATGCAGCCTGGTTGTCTTCCTTGAAATTACTTCTACTTATTCATCGAATGTTTAATGCCGGGAGAAAATATATTTAAAAGGCCAATACAAGTTGCAAGCTCGACATTTTTCGCACAGATTGTTCTGACTAAAGTTGATCGGAATATATTGAAAATTGTCTTTTCAAAAACATTTCAGTTTAAAAAAATAATTTCAAAAAGATACCGAGGTATGGGCAATCATATATTTTTTGCCGAAATAGAATGTGTTCTGTCTTTACCCATTCATGACTTGATTTTGAGAATGCGAGTGTCTTATACACCGTCCAGAAGATAAAAAGATTTTAGTCAAAACGGTCAAAGATAACCATATTAGCACGTCACACTTTGATAGGAAAACAGCTAAACATCTTCTAAAGTCAAGCAGAAATAAACAGTTTACCTCACAAGATGTTTCTCCTACACGATATGAACTTATCATTAGGAGCCATTAAAGTGTATACGAAAACGAGTCGAGTGCGAAATACAAATAAGATTTTCACTCCCGCCTCCGTTGGCAGCTGACGCAAAATTCAGTCCCCAACATTAACTTAAGCAAAAAGTAACTTCTGATTGACAAAATAATCTCACTATTAAATAAAACATAATTTGATCTTATCGATATAAATAAGAACAACAGTTTTGCACATTGTGAATGAACAGGCTTTTCCGCATAATTTGAAAACCCCTCTAGACCACTAGCGCACGAATTCTCGGTCACGAAAAAAAATGCAAGCAAACTCATACGGCGTGAAGATTCTACAAAAGCTGTCAATAATTTACTATACACTTCCGCAGAAATGTGAAGATATTTCTCAAAGATTGTTTTGGATATTTTAAACATCAAGTTCTGGTCATCACAAACATATTTACAAAATAATGTTGTGTTGATTTGTTTCAAATTTGTGTCAAAGAAATAATGTAAAACACGCGAACCCTGTACAATAACATCGCAAATTAAAAACTTTTCCAATACCTAGATTATTTACCGTCGTCGGGAAAATTAACTTTTTGACAGTTTTGTCTTGGCAAACAGACGAAATAGCGGGACATCACAAAATGCCGAGAGCAGTGGGCATTTGCCGGCAACATTTACCAAATGACCCAACTTACCGCAACCAGTCGGATCTCGTGAAAGGGAGAGTCAAATAATTCTTCCTTTGAAGTTGCGAACGTTGTATAAATTATAACCACTCTGGTCACCTCGCGTCTTGTTTGTGCAGGCCACCTTTTTCTGGTCCTTTTTCTGAAAACTTTGTTATCAACGTGATGAAAACAAGAACAGCGATAGCCTATTAACGTTTCAATGACCAGTTGTTCTTCCCAGTATTGAAGATTTGTGCGTGACTCAACTGTGTGTTAGACACACTCATTTATAGATGTCGCTTTGTTCTCAATTTAATACTCATCACTGGTTTTGAATGTTAAAGTTCGGTTTATTCAAAAATAGATATAACGCCCCTGTTAAATAAGCTCTTTACGTGATGTAATTGAAATTACCAAGTCGTTTTGTTAAGCAACTGGAAAAGTCGCATGCAATCAGGTCCAATCAAGTTCTTGAGCAGCTATTCAAATATTCAACCTTAGTGTCATTCAAATACAAAAAGTGCGCTTATTGAATAGAAACATCTCATTGTGGAGCAAGTTGTTTTGTTGTGAGATCACAATGTGAGATAAAACGTAGAAACAAACCATTATGTATTTGACCCTGTGCTATAGTTGAGAAATCGCCAGTGCCTGAAACAAAACTATTTCGACCTTTCGGTTCCCATTTAGCGATTTCCTTAAAGTGCCATCTAATAATTATTATTTTGATTAGTTTCTGGTATTTACATAAGGTTAACAAATTTCATGCATGGTTTTCCCTCGTTACGCTACAAGGATCCAAACTAAATCGCGCGAAACAAAAGTAATCTCTTTACAACGACTGGCCCACTCAATAGTTACTGGTGATGTCGATCAATATGAATATGGCGTGGTACCAGCCTATGATGATTCAACTACTTGTTACTTGAATACAAACAAAAAAAAACACGAGATGAATTCGCAATTATTAATATTATTGAAAAACGATCCACTGAAATAAATGCAGTTGCCTCTGACTGTTTAACCATCGAGGAACATTGTACGTGTTTCACCTTTAGGCAAATTTAAAATTCATGGCTTATTCATCAAAAGCTCGCACGCAAGCTTCGCATTCGTGAGCGCGCTTCTATCGCTTTCAATTATGACATAATACACGCCAAGAAACCAAGATACAACGATAGGTCGTTGAACAGAAACAGAAATATACAGCACGCAAAGAAAAACACAAGATGCTTACTGGTTAGAAGTACGAGTACAGCTAATAAACTATTTGAAAATTTTGTTCTAAGAATCCGTTTTTATTCTTCTGCTAATCATTCGAGGCGTGGCAAAACCAGTATAAACTTGATGAAACTATAATTTTGTTTCAGTTTTTGTTTTGTTTAACCAAAGTAAGTAAGATGGCGTGCGGTTGGCGAATTTATCGGTAGCGTCTCAGCATGACAGTCGCAAAAATAATCAACAAAAGTCTGGAAAGCACTTCCTAGTCAGTTAAGAATTAGCAGTTCTAACACCTTCAGTGACTAAACAGCAGGCGCGGTTACAACCGATTGTATTCGTTTCAACTAAATGAGTATTTTGTTACCTTGGGCGACAAAAAGACAAGTGTTGTAGCACCTCGTTCACACCTCATAATCCGTGTTGAATTCAAACTGTGATAAACTGTTCTAAATATTAATCAACTGACTGAGTTGATTACAAAGTAAGCTTTTAAGCAGGACAGTACAAGTACATTTAAAGAATCCCTACCTTGATTCGAAGTCGACGAGTCAAAGTTGATCCAAATGTCTTCAAATGTATAATCTGAAACAAAATCGACAACAGTAATATAACTCTAATATCGAAGAAACATGATTAATGTTGTCCGTTAGCGAGGACTGGCAGGCAAAATTAAGGAGGCAGTTTTTCACCTTCGTAGAGATAACTGTACGATTAGTTCGGAACTTCCCCAAATGGAGGTTAAATGATCGTATTTGTATTTAAAATTCAAGTTTCCTGTTTCAAGAAATCTCACACACCAACACAACTATCGTACCCCTGGTGCAAACACAACAGGCAGCGCATGTTCAATGGGCTCTGGCTGCCTGATGCGGTCTGTTAGAAACAAAACTATTACAATACCCGCATTAAGAATTCCTGTAAATACATTGCGGTGGGCAAATCAGCTGTGGAAATGTGTAGAGATGATTTTATAAAGTTATGGCCTAAACAACGTGTAAATGGATTACTTTTTCAGATATGAACACTAATGTCAACTGCTGAAGAAATTTCATTAAGTTCGGAAGTAGTATTTCTTTAGTAATTGCTTTCTTAATAACTTAAGTAAGTCAATTGTCAGAACTGTCGCATTTTGGAGACAGTTTAAGAGGCAGGTGGAAAATAAAAAATAAAATGTATTCATATAGTTTAGCTTTCACATGTAGAGAGTTCACAGCAGTCCTTTATTATAAGCATACTGGGCGCGTAGACATCATTTCGGAGCGGCTACAACAATATTTAAGTCGGCTTAGTTTGACCAAAGAAAGAGCAAGTTCTAGTTCCCCTAGTTCCTATTCACGACACTTACATAAACTGCCTCATTGGTGGTAGAGTTCAACTCTTCCAACGATTGGGTCAGTTTAGATGTTTGGTTTACTAGCAGCCATGTTTCCGCTGTGTTCTCACTTCTCGGAATTAAAAGAAACAACAGCAGCGGCTTTGATAGTTTTCGAATTTTCTTCAACTTGTTCTGACAGAGTCAAGCATGATATAAATTCAATATATTTCTGTAACGGCGCCACTTGCAAACGCATACTGGAATTTGATTTTCTGATCTTCGACTATCTCAAGTACATTTAACACTCAACAGGAGAGCGCCGTATTTTGAACACCGAGTAACCGTTTTCCCTATGACACAACTGGTGGAAAAAGAGTCACCTGAAATGACGGGTGTGTACATTCATTGTAAAACAAGCAGTCGAAACACTAAACAATCTGTAATTTAAAAGTTCTTTAACTTGGCCGTAAGATATTAAAAGCTCGATGTTTATTCAAAGCGAAACCATGAAAGGGTTGTTTAACTGTTGGGTTTGACAAAACGTTTATCAGTTTTAAAGTCTTTAAGTTCTTATTAAAGCCGATCATCTAATAATCCATAGAAGAAATGTACCTTGCGTGCCACCCAAAACTGATAATAATAACAATAACACACAAGTCCTTCGACGTATTTTACTAACTCTAGATGAATTTATGGCTACAGCTAAAGTGGTCTGGGAATATATATAGTTTTAGCCATATCCGCACTAAACTAATCAACGTACTCAAATGAGAAACTGAGAGCGCCGGACAATTTATAAATTCCGAATTTAGCAAAGATGGCGTTTGTTTGTAAACAAGTCAGAAAATATAGAGTTAAATTTCCCTAAAATTAGCCTTGTAATTGAATCTTTGTCTCAACGGACAAGCGAAAATGTCGAAATAGTTTAAGGGCTGCTTCCGAGTAACTAGTTTATATTCACGAATCAAGCTGCCACTTTAGACATGTACAAAAAGCTAAAGAATGATAAGTGAACTCGATGAATTGCTCCTCGTTTGGTTATCATAAAAATATATATAAAAAGTATATCATACAAAAAGTTATACCCTCCTGGACCTTGTTTTCTCAGTAATAACTGTTTCAGATGTAACAATAGTCACTAATGAAATTCGACCGAGTTGTCAAGCCAACAAAGACCACTGTCATCATCTTTAATGAATATAGAATCAGACTTGCTTTTTACAATTTACCGACTGAAAAAGTTGGTTTTATTGCTAAAATTAACAATTAAAAACTCTAATTTTGTTTCTAAAATGTGCAGTTCGTTTGTCTTTGTTTTCACCGCAAAGGAAGTGTGACTTTCACAGTCAATTAATTAATTGTACAAGAGCTCTACAAGGTTCTCAGTGCGATCTTTGAGCTCAGGTTGTTTCTATTTTAGTGTAAAATTTTTCACGTTTTGAGTAGATAATTTGCCGCCGGCAGGTAGCTACCTTACTGCAGAGCTCGAGTTTTATAGTACTTTATAAGCGAGGCATTTTATATTAACTCAACGTGGAATCGCCGGTAGTTCGCCCACAGGTAACTGATTAAACATATAATGGTTCCAAACGACTTCAAGATATTTCGAGTTTTCTTCAACCCTCGTGTCTTCATTTCCTGTTGCTTCATTTCACAAAAATAGCGATGAAGAAACGAGCGCTTCCTGCAAATATGTTGTTACCAAAAGTAGAAATGAAAATTTGGTTGGCGGAAGTCCTTTATGAACGATTCATTATTAAATCCGCACGAGAACTTATTAAAGATTATTGTAATATTTACTTGATTATTTTCGGCGATTAGCGGCCATAAGTTTAATACTTATGGAAGTATTAGATAAATGAATTACCTTTGCTGTGGGCTGACTATTGTGTCTTTGCAAATGTTTACGACGTGGTTTTGTATATGCAAAACACGATAACATCTTGCAGCCATAATAACTGATGGCCGCAGTTGAAGTCGTAGTTTTTCACTGGTTTCCAGGAAAGACTGACAAAATGTGCTGATATAATTTAAAATTTCTCTGTCCGAGTTGAACAGAAATCTATACGGTAAAATATAGCTTATTCAAATGTTGAATAGCTAATACTATTCTCAAAACCGATAGTGACAATATTCAAGGTCTGGTCACTTTATTGATTGCGGCAGTAAGAGATCAGTTTTATCTTTTTGCAAACAGAACCGCAACTTTATTAACACTATTAAAAAGAAATTGTTTCTACGGCTACAGTTTTGGATAACTCGCAGGCCTATTGAAAGTTCCTTCCAGTGACTTATCGCTATAACAACCGAGAACCTGTTAACAAAACGGAACAACTCGTGTTTATCGACCCGTGTACTAATCACGCATAGCACCAGCATAACAATTAATATAAAAACACTGCAATATCGAAAATATTATACAAAATGCAAAACGCATTACCAACAAACAAACAAACTAATACAATTTGCTTTGTAACTTATCCCACTCGAACATATAGAAAACAGTACACAAGTTGTACTGGCGCTTGAAGCTCTAGGATTCTCATCAGATTTGTAACTGCATCGAGAAATAGAAAAACGGTTGAACGAATAGGTAATTTTGTTTCTAACCTGCTTAAGGGCGAAGCACACCAGTTAAAGAGCACCGTTATCAAATAGTCCGGCTGCGACAGTGTTGGGGAGTTTGTGGCATGGTTGTGTAGAAAGTAGTTTTGCTGATCGATTGTCTACGCTCAGCGCCGCTTGACCACGTGCAAAACAGTTTGAAGACGTCAATAATGAATAAGAGCTAATCACTTTTAAACGTTGATGAATAAAAACCTGTTAACAAATCTGTCTTCATGATATCAAAATATATTCCTGTTTAAATTAGCATTTGTGCCGTCACCTCACCTCAAGAGCACATAGAAAAGTCTTAATAAAATAAAGCAATTTATGAACCGCAACCAATGCGGCGTTTCTTGTGTGTGCGTATGTGCTATGAATTCTCCAAAGGTATTGTTTTACAAACTATACGAATATGGCTCGCTATCTAATATTTACTGAGAAAAGAGATATTACTGTTTGCTCAGGCGTTAAATCTGTTTTTCTGTTATTCCAATTTTGATATTGTTCGCAGTCCTAAGAATCAAAAATATTAGCAAACTTGTCACATTCCTATTTCAGCTGACTTTGCTCAGGCCAGACCCTTTACCAAACCGTTGTTTCAAGAAATAATTAAATTTCCTTCGAAGGCCCGGTCTAAATCCCAAATAACGTTCACTGCATCAATGTTAGGTAGCCATACCAGTCCGGGTGTTGCACAATTGTGGCATACTGATTATGAAACACTTACCTGACAAACGATTTTAGGCGTTAAAACAAAGATACGAAATGGGTTTGTTTGATAATCATTTTGCGCTATTTTAATCGTTATATGTTAAAACTGAAAATCATCAACAAAACATTTTCCATTGACTATCAAGTGACTAGGCTGCCACAATGAAAATATGACAAAGTCAAATCTGACTCGGTGGATTATTTTCATTACTTAATTGTCTTTTTGTAAATTGTCTCAAAAGACAGGGAAAACATTTGAAAAATGATTCCTTCGAAAAACACCTCGCGCGCTTCCATTGCCTTTTAGTTCACCATTGCGTTTCATATCTAACTGAGTCGGTCCAAACTTATAACATCGCCTACAAACTTATCGTTGAATAATCAATGTCGAATGTGTACCGACGATCAATGAAAGAAATCACCAGTTACTAACAAGTAGAAACCGTCTTTGTAAAAGCAATTTCCCGCTCTTTAATGTTCTTTTTCTGAATCACACAAAAACGGTCAATACCTTAAAATTGGTGATGATCTTCAAGGATCTTGTCTTTCGTTCATTGGCGTTTCGGTTCAAGTTAAAATCGATAAGTTAACCAACAAAGAAAGCGCTACCTGCATGTGTCTTAGAATCAGAAAACTTTCGTCGAGAAACTTGTACACAGATACCTATATTTATAGTCTTTTTTCCAATACCCATTAAAGTCGACAGTAACGAGTGAACTAATATAAAACTACCGCATGCTTGTACAAACTTTCTAATAAGAGTTAATCTACTTTATTGCAACAGGTAAAACAGTTCGATATTACAATGTTAGCCAAAGAAAGTATTAACTAATAGCCAAATTGGACTTATGCAAAATAACTTGTCAGAAGTGACCACCAATATTTGTTTCTTGAATTACGCTTGGACAGCGTGAGTAACAAACGCCGCTTGTTAGCTCTAGTAGCGTAAACACAGGTGCATGGCGGTTAGGGACCCTCTTTTACTGTGTAATTGAAAGTGTGGGTGGCAGCACTGTCATCAAATATGCCAATATTAAACCCATGATTATAGGAACAACAGCAAGCAAGTTCTAACGTTAAAGCGTCAGCCAAAACGCGCTGACAATTGGGTTTCTCGACTCAGCCGCTTGCCCCGTCAGTGTGTACAATCAACGAACACAGTTGTATATAGAACGATTGTCAGCTGTTCAACCAGTTATTAACCAAGAAATTTCCAGATTGAAAATTAGCATGGACATTGTCTTACAACAAGTTGCGTTGACGACTCAAACGAACTTCGTAAATCGACTTAGCGAATTTTATTATAAGGTCGAATTCTGTAACTTTGGTTTGGTTTGGTTTGGAAAAGAGCAAATGAAAGCGTTAGTTTTTGGTTTGCTACTTTTCAATATAAAGTAGTAACGTACACTGAAACCGTTCTGGAGTCTGTATTTTCAGAGGACAACCTTTCCTTTTTTTCTCAAATTCCCCAAGCTACCCAAAGTTCTCTCTCTCTACTCGATAGACTTTCTTCGTGCATAATCCCAAAGCATTTCTGGAGATGTAATGTTTTCATTTATCATGTTTCGCTCAGTCAGTGACGAAGCCAATTCTTTAGCCACTCAAAAGTTTAGAAAAAGCTCTCAGTACAAAATCTGGGGAATAATCGTGGGTTAAACTATCCTTCAAACTCCTATTCAAAAAACTGAGGGCCAACAAAGACTTTCGGAGAAAAGGAGTGCAAGACCCATAAGCGTTTGGTACACATCACCAAGCGAAACACAGGTCACTCCTGCTAAGTGCAGTATCAGACCCTCAAAAGAGGGGTCTCTCACCCCCTTTATCTTCTATCAGCAGAATATCTTTGTATGACTAGGACAAACCCTATAACTACCCTTATAATACATTTTCTAGGCTCTTTTGTGCTCCCGTGAACATTACCGAACTAGACTTATGTGCTCTTGAGCTTTGGAATAAACCTGTTATTATCTGCTGAAACTAACAGAAACTCTTCAAGCATTAGTTTACGGCTAAGGATTAAGGATTTTCTTGTAGGTTGTGTCAAGTTGTGATGAGGTTTCCTTCAATAAGTTTGGAACTAACCCGCAAAGCTTGACTCGGTAGCTTACAGGAAGGCGCTTTTGTAGGACAATCAATATAATTAGTTTATCTGCAGCTACATTCTTGTGGTATTAATAGCTGCTTATTGTAAAAAGGGTCTTTGAATGTCCTGATTAACACAGCAAGAATCCATTCTAGTTTATTATGTCTTGTATTCACGTGCCGAACAATATCAGCTTGTACAAGTTTGGAAAACAGTCGTCATGGTATTTTTACTGAATCTAATTATCGCGGTAAGTTGCCCCATAAAAACACCCTTGGAACAATGCTTCGAACAACGTTTCAGTCCCTCCACTGAAGACATTTTATGTATGGACTCTATCAAGACTGCACCCCAAGCACTTTTTTTTATATTAGGAATTAAAGTCATTTTATGCTTCTGCCGACGCTTAACCAAAGTTTAAAGTTTTCCAACTTCTTAAACCCGAAAGAGAACATTGAATTATTACAGCATGGAATTGACAAAAGATTTTGAAAGAACGATATACTATTCTTTGAAATATAATGCTCACTGACGTCATTTCGGTTGGGCGTGCTGTTTCCTTGGGGTAAATTGTTCTCATTCAGCTGAACAAAAGTAAGTCCTCAGAGAGTGATCTTATCTTTACAAAAGAGACTAGGGAAATTATTCATAATTGAAAGAAAAGTGTAAACTGTATGCTAGCCTTTTCAATAAAAATCTCCCAAATTTCCAAATGTCTCACCAAGTTCTGCAGTTAAACCTCGAGAGCACAGTAACAGCAAAAAAATCATGTTTAACTGCACGACATGGCATTATATTTATATAATTAAGTTAAGAAACTATGGCCCAAACACCACACACTTTAAATTCGATCACGATGATGCGAGTGTAGTTACAAGTCCACTAGGTGGAACTTGTGGAGGCTTTCAGTATAAAAATGAATGGAGAGAGACGATTTACTTTATCAGAATTAGATTTACATTGAAACCATGCTCACCTTGGCTTTACTCAACTGCAAAGACGCAGTCCAGTTTTGAGCAACAAACGGCACACCACTGCACTCGTACCAATTTGGCAATTAGTAACTTTGAAATCACTTGAGGTTCAGCTATGTTATATACTTCTGTTCATATTAACATAATATTGGTAGAAATCACTGTTTAGCAAATGGGTAAACATTCATTAACTACAACGGAAATCCTATGAAGGACACTACTTCTCCATTCAAATTGTTTTCTCAATCTCTGGGTATTAAAATTTAGTAATTACGTTTTAAAAGTTTTCCTTGATTATTCAGAAAGTAAACATATCACTTGGGTATGGGACAATAGACGCACATAACATAAAGATATTTTTAGAATATTTTCGTTGAGTACTTAAGCTTTTTTGACAGGATTTTGCAGCATAAAGAGATTGCCATGAGAAAATCTAGGATCAGAATATATTTTTCGGCAAATCCAGATTTAAAGATAAATGAAATAAAATTGATTCAAACAGTAACATATTTTTTTATAACCTTAATAAATTTCATATTGAATTGTATAACGTTTTATTTGAGCAAACACAGTTAAATAGAAACGCAACGATAAAAGCTAATAGGAAAGTTTGACAAGATTAGCTGGTTTGATATGACTGATATTTTTCCGCGTGACAGCTTTATGGAAGAAAATTTAATAATTTCATTCACAGTATAACGACAATCTTGCCAATCTCATTACCTTTCATATTTGTTGAAACTGCTAAGTAATTTTAGATTTTTACACAAATTATCAAATACATAAAAAATTTCATTTTAATTTTCTATATTTCAAAAGAAATACTGTGTCCATATTCATTTGGTATTTCTAAATTACAGTATCGTTTTCCTCAAAACATCTTTCGGAATGGTAATATTCAGTTATAACTATAAAAGTACTGACTGTACGAGGAAAATCGAAATTATTGTTTTAGAGCGAAGGTTTCTGCTCACAAAAACGGAAGATAATATACGGAGATTCAAAACTTTGGGGATAAATCAGTCTATTATCAATAAAACCGCGCAGTGAATATACTGAATGGTGTTTTTGCATTCTTTGATGAAAGTTGATGTCAAAGACTTTGAAATCATTATATTTTAAAACTGAAAACAGTGATATAAATATTACTTATTAGATTCAGCAAAAAGGAAATTAATCAAGATTTGCCTGGACAGACTCTAATAAAATATGTTGTTTCTTCAGCGTGAATATTTAACTCACATCAAGCGTTTCTAAATGAGAAAGATACATACGATTTTCGAATCGTTTGAATCGAGCTATTTCAGTTTGCCTTTTAAAGCCATCTATCAATCGCCGCCTTTGTCCAAAACAATAATTATTTTAGTCAAAACGTAAAGCGTTCAGTGCACGTAGTAACAGAAAAAGACTCCCTTTGAAGACATTTGAAGATACTTATGGAGTTCTTTAGAAATATTATCTTTAAACTATATTTAGAGAAGGCTTCGATAATACTGTTGTTTGGATATGTATATGTGTTGTGTTGGAAAAAGGAACAAAACAAAACAATACAAAACAAAACAAAATAGATGAAACTGAACTTATCTTAATACATTAGTTATTTTTAATTTATTTTAAAATACGTATACTTTCATTATAAATATCTTTTTCTCGAAACTCAATTTAATTTCTACTTTTCATAACCAAGAATCTAAAATAAGGTTTTAATATAATCAACGACATAGTTTTTCTAAGTTCCGAAATAAAGCAATCACCGCTTACTTGTCCATTACAAAATATAGTTATTAAATCTGTGACACGTCCATTACAGAATTAAGGTTAATACTATTCTTTGTGTGATCACCTGACAGTGTATATCTTTTTAAAAAATTGGTAAAGATCTGTTTCTAATATCGCACTGGGACCTGCTGTGGAGACGAGTCGCTCTTGGAGGAATTCTATGACGTCGTTCAGTCTACGACCACCCCAAAGGACTTTATCCACACAAGAATGGAGGCTAAACGTGCGACTATACAACACAATCAAGAAACTTCACCAAGTTATCACATTTCCATTTTTCAACATGGGGCAAAAACTGGCTCAGCGAAAAATCATTTGCGGCTTTCGTAAAGAAACGGTGTGGGAAAACATACTGATGCAAAATAAAACGTTTAGACACAATTAAAGGATTTGTTTGAACAACTTATTTTCATTGTTATTTTGATATATGATTCACTGTTCACAACTTTGCTATTACCAATTAACGCGAAAAATGTTAATGTTAAATCCACACTAACTTTTATTGCCTTTGGTTTGATAAAAAGATAATGTATGGTTTTATTTCACGCCACAAACTAGTTTATAAAATGTTTCTCAGATTTTTGTTACTGAATATGCGTACCTCAGGCTGTCTACAAACTCTACCATTAATAACCCTAATTGTTTTGTCTTGGTGGAAAACATTTTAAAAACAATTTTGTTAACCTTTGATAAAAGTTGCAAAGAGACCTTGATCTCGTGGGAGGTGACAAAAATAGTCAATTTTCAAATCCTCTCTCGCATTTTATTTATGTTCTACATATATATATATATATAGAAACACTCTTCTTTCATTCCGAACTCTTTCAGTATGATCAGTAAAACAAAGACTTTTTTTAAACTGAACTTGCAGTGATGTCCAGCAAGGGGGTTTTAAGTCAGAATGAGTGAAGCAATTATCACACTACAGTAGGTAAAGACTTCCCGTGGACTGAATACAACCCAAATGTGCTTTCACTCTTGATCAATTAATAGTACTTACGAGGCGGGTGGGGGAATTCATTGTGTTTCATACGGAAGAAAAAGCACTGTTCGTTTTTTACTTCAGTTAAATCTGTTGTTCTTATAAACTGTTCTTGTTGTATATTAACACAATGTAGTAAGGACAACGTGTTCAGTCTGCATGCTCATTTCTTTAACTTTAATATCATTTGTAAGTAGACCGACAAAAACTAATTTGAGTGTTCTTGTAACAAAAATAGAAGAATTTACAAAAACACGAAGTGTTAAATTATCGGTTAACCTATATTTAGTGTTGAAACAAGAAAAATATATAAAATTATACCTCACTGGTTTGGTCTCAGTCTATATGTCCTTAACCATGCGTTAACTTCTCACACAATTAAAAGCAATCCCGTATCATATTATTGCGAATTAAACTCGGCTGTACATTTTAGTGACGCTAACTACTGATTGATAAAAATGTTTGACTGCATATCAATTTTTTTCTGTAAATTTTACAACATTTAAAAGTTCTTTCTTCGTCCTTAATGTTGAATCTAAGGGCTCTACCAGTGTCTTATATTGGTAACGACATTGACCATGAAAACGAAACTGCCCACAGAGGATAGTTAACAGGTCTTTTTCGCTCCGGAATTTCCGTTCTTGCCTTGGTCTCCAAGGATGAGAAAAATTATAGTTTCCTTGTCCTCTCAGTGAACGACTCTGAGTAAATCTATAAAAGGAAAAAAAACACACGTGCGCAAACCGAGCTTTTCAAAATACAAGCTGTAAATAGAAGAACAGTTTTGGGCATACACTGCAGAAATACTGAAACTATAACTTACATTCTAGAAACAGAAGCTATCAAAAAAGAGAAATCAATGCAATGAAAAGGTTAACTTTAATTAATTTGGGACGGCATTTGGTACCACTTACACCGGAATTTTCTTTAACGGCGGATTGAAAGAGATGGTTAAGAAATCTAAAGTTAGAACCAGTCAGTTCACCATTCAGAAGGCGAATTACAAAAAATATGTTACTTTGTAATTGCAAGTCGAATTAGGCACACAAGATGGAACCATATATGATATTGTGTTTTGTGATTACACAGAAAGTTCGGCGCAATTTGCGAAACATACGCCGCCGCTGTTGACTCAGCTTAGCAGGTTTTCAACACGCCCGTCGCATTTTCATCCACTGCTGTATTTTCAGACATGGTTCCTTATAGTTTGAGAATTAGTAATTCATCCTAAATGTCATTTATTTGTACGGCAGAAGTCCGTGATGAGCAAAGCATCTATGAATAACTATTGACTTTCATTGACAAGGCAACTGAAGAAGCGGTGAGCTATAACGGATATTTGTTTGCTCTGCCGTCCGGTTGAATGCGGTAGAAATTAAAAGAAAAAACCTAAGAACTAAAGTCGCTAAAGAAGAACCTTGAAAATGAGTG
Organism: Parazoanthus atlanticus; assembly: GCA_025448195.2. Classification (NCBI taxonomy): domain Eukaryota; kingdom Metazoa; phylum Cnidaria; class Anthozoa; order Zoantharia; family Parazoanthidae; genus Parazoanthus; species Parazoanthus atlanticus. The sequence continues at coordinate 14,984 of JAOEHT020021881.1, read as the reverse complement.
AAATCTCTACCGTTGGGAACTGAGACCTTGAATTAAAATTGTTAGAAAATGTTCGATAACGCTCTCCTTCTTTTCATTTGCTCCATTTTGACAAAAAGAATTCCGAGTATATTTGACTTGAATCTCACGAAAATTTCAACAAGTTACTATGCGTTATCGAAGTGAAATTGCAAAAAAAAAAGGATGACGCAAATTGAATGTGCAAAAATAAGCCCCATCCCATGTACTTAAGAAACTTCTTCGTTTGGGGAGCCTTGCAGTTCATATCGTGTCAGACATATATCACTCTCGATTATAATATTGTAGATCGCTGCATTCATTCATTCGTTATAATTCATTCATAACAGAACAACGAATTTCCGATGATCCATTTAAGAAACGAATAACCACTTTCGCAATTCTCTGTTATCTAGATTATGGATTCAGTGTTAACTAAAATATTTGCCAACATGGAAGAAGCGCAAGGATTTTATGGAAAAGGGGATTGAATTTCCAGCTAGTTGCAAATGAATGAGCGGCAACAAAACAAAATACAATAAAACAACACTTTCGACACCTGTATGCTGATGACTGAGCTAAGGGAGGGGAGGGAGGGGAGACAAGAGAAAGCGGGCCACTAATATTGGGAAAATGAAAAACCGAACCGGCAGGCAGGCAGTACTGAATAACTCCAGACTCCTTCATCCAGTCGACTTTTTCAGTATTCTGATACTGATAGAGTTCAAAATGAGCATCAGCGGAAGTCGTTTCGCTTTCAGCCTCAGAACTTCCCCAGCTTCAGAAGAAGGGAGAGCAGTGGAGAAGGAATAACATTTCAAAAGCACTGAACTTACTGTAACGAAAAAGTTTTGATAATGTCTGAAGGCACTGAAACCGTTTCCGGTCCCAGAGTCGTTCCCACGTACCCCCACATGCCTTCAATCAATTTCACTGCCACGGTGTGGGGTAAAGGGCACACAACAACCACTTTCCCAGTATAGGCAAAATGTGGCCGGTTGCAATATCAATCCCATTTCCACGGGAGAAATTATATCTGGCTTCAACTGAACGATATTGCCTTCGTTCTTCAAATATTAGTTCCCAGTTCAGACGTCCTGATCAATAAGATATTTACTCTTGGAGGTTGGCCTTCCGAGCGGCGCCGTCAAAGTTATGAAAACACCCTTCCCAGCAGCTTCCGGGGAAACTACAGCACTTCACCCTTCAAGTACACCCTTGAAATGGATTTTTCCAACATTGCTCTTAGTTTCCTTCTTTATCTTGTTTTTGACATGTTTTAGCGATGTTTTTGTTCTTCTTATTGTTGTAGGTACAGAGCTTCTTTCATTTTTATATTTTGTAAGTAATTAACCGAGTGCTGCATGAGTCTCATACATCCCCGCTGTATTATATTTTAATATAAAATCTCACAGACATCCTGAAAGAAAAAGATTTGTGTGCATTGGTAATATATTATGTTAGTTGGCTTTGCTTTCTTTTGTTTTCAGTGGTCTTTTTACTCAGTTTAAATTTGAACCTCTCCAAATCGAGCAAGCTTTTCACGAGCGAAAAGTGATTTCTTGACTACTCGAATAAATCTCAGCAGCCTACTTTACTTTAGTAAATGTCGAACATCGCCCGGCCAAACTTGGTCGCTTTGAAGTTTCCCTGATAAACACTAAGCTTGTGCAACAGGTACACTGAAGCCAGTCTTTATTGGCTAGATTATCCATGACGCCGCAATTCTTAGGCCCACGGCAAGTTTTTTGTTTGTTCTGTTAATATAGATTAAACATGTAGAATATACGCATTGTAAATATTCAGTACACAATGATCTGAGGCGATGAACATTTCCTTTGGCCACGTGTCAGGTCCAAATAGAAAACCATGGAGATAACTGTTTTAGATGTTAATAGAAGAGTGCATAAGCTTGAGGAGGTATGCTCACTTAATAAAGAAAATTAGCAAGAAAACCCAGCCCACTCTTTGTGTTTCACGACTGCAATTCCGACTACCAATTTGAATGTGTTTGTCTAGTGATAACAACTTTTGATTCGGTTCCAATATTTCTCGCCCGACATTTCTTCAAGGCTGATACAGTGAAACTTATACAAAAGTTTAATGATTAACAAATAGAATGTAAAAATGTTTTATGAGTCGTTTAATACTAACTTGGCTGAGTATTAAATAAAAACTTTAAATCTTTACTTTGTATAAACTTCCACAAGAGGCAAGCTCACAGGAAAGAGCTTTATGATAATGTCCACTGAAAGTAACTGCCGGTGAAATGCTGGTTTCAGCTCATTACATAAGCTGGTGCGGAAGACATGCTCTGCTTGTATTTTTAGACCGCCATAAATTATTTTAATATTTGATCCCAAAGATGCGCAAGACGGAAGTATTTTCACTCGGCCAGCATTCATAACAGCACGTTTCTATCGAACATACATAAGGAAAAATGATAGTTAATGAAGAAGAATCCCAACTTATAGTAAACTTAAGAATACTGTGTAAGCTTGAGAATACTATAGTGTTTCGAACGAGATACCGGTTGACATGCTCAATACAGACGTGATCATGCCGATGGCCGGTTACAGGCACCTTTCAGTCCACGACTTAATTAGCGGTGCTGACTAAGAACCTAAGTTCTTGACGGTAAACCTCTGATAAGAAATAACCCGACCAACAAATATCTGGCCACTCAATAGCATTGACAAATATGTACACGAGTCCGGTCTTTACACCCCAACTTTGCGACACCCAACCAAAGAAAGTAGGCGTGTTGCCAAAATGGTAGTAAATTGTGACTCAGGTGATATTAGCACTGTTCGCAATGTTCCAATGAACGGAACTGACTTGGATCAAAACAGTGGCCCACAGATCTGGCACGTCTGTGGATCCTTGACCTATGGCCCTCCAACTTAAGGACACAACACGTACACTATTTAGACGTGCGTGGTACCCTTTTCATTAACATTTGAGAGTAAACAGTAAATTACAGGTCGTTTGAAGACTGAGACATAGTTTTGAATTAAGAGTGCAGACCCGAGATAGAGAGAATCACCTCGTGTTAGTTTTAAAGGTTTACTTGCTTGTTATCCCGCTTGTTAATTCTCTACATGTAACAAAGATATAATAAATAATAATATGACACGATGAAAAAGTTACTTTTGATTTTAAAGCAAAAGCTAAAAGACAATTGATTAGTGAGATGCGAGCGATCTGGTAACATCAAACCCAAATCTGACTCAACATATGTATCACTTCCAAGAAGAAGAACGGGTGCAGCTTCTTCACCCAAGAAACTCGAGCGAGTCAACAGTTTGTTCCGACGAAGGACTAACTCTCGAAATGTTGGCTTGTCACCCAACCTTACGGAGAAAAACATACCATGTTAATATTTGTTGATCAAAGCACATATTTGGCTTACTTCGCCGACCCAGAAAAAAACCTTTTTCTAAACACTACTGTCTTCCCGCGTTTAGTCAGTAGACATGATGTGTAGTTTGTAAAGAGAAAAGTGTCACAATAGCTTAGTTATTCAATTCCGTCAGACATAAGATGAATAAAATACTTTTTATGTGCGTCACGAACTGCCTGTGGTCAAAAATTTTCCTTCTGTAACTGTGTAAGCAAGATATCCAAACCAATCAGGAATTTACCTTCAAGTCTCTAGCAAGGTAAGGGTCAGGTAGGGTGTCATGCATCCGACTTTCAGTTAAATTACTATCACCATCATCACCATCATCATTATTATTAATATTACTTATGTTTTTATTGTTATTATCATTAATACCATCAATAACAGAATCGTCGGTACAATATTGTCCTAAATTGCATGCATGACTTTAGTTCAGAGTTGATAGCATCTCTTATTCTATACACACGTTTTTGAAAGATGAAAAAAGAGCCATGTGCACTCATCACTTAACCCCTTAAGACAAAAGAAAGATCTTGTCTAGTGTTCCTACGTAAATGCAGATATGAGCAACGTTCACAGGTTTATCTGAGACCACAGAATAACACAGTTGTCCTCAACACAACCCGCAGGCTAACAATTTACATGCAGGATTTCCGCAACATCCGCGAAGTTTCTTTCAAGTTCTATAGTTGATTATTACAACTTTATTGGCCTTGGAATCAACGATAAGGATTTCGGTAATACACACATATACCTATCACGAACACAAACAGTTCTTCTTTCATTTTTGATATAATGTTAACTTCTTGATGCACTCTGGTGACTAAAACATTTCCTGGAATAGAATCAGACCACAACTTATCGGTCGCCATATAAAAGTAGTTCAATGTTAAAAAACTTCAGTTTTTCCATTATTTACCCTGGGCCTGTTTTTACGCTTTTGAGTTTCTATAACTTAGGACTCTGTTTCTGGGTGTCATAACACATAAGGGAATTTTCTCGCGAAGATTCACTTCTCAAAATCACATGTACATAACATGAAAGTAGACCTATGCCAAGAAATCGGTACACTTTAAGTTTAAGGCCGAAGTGCAACTTCAAATTCATAGGTGTGCCTGCCTTTTCCGAATTTTTCTTTCAGTTTCAGAAAAGGGTTTTTTTGTACCCCCATGGCCATGTATGTGTTCTTTAAAGTGCAACAACCCAAACAGTTCTTTCACTGACTCAGAGTCGACCGACAGTTAGTCTTCTCACAAAAGAAATTTTATCTTGAAAACTATATTGGCGATTGATTGTCTAAAAAACAATAAAGTCTTCCTTTTGCTTTCCAGTAGACGAAACTCTTTTCTTTCTGAATGCATAAAGAATATGCTCACGAAATGATACATTTTTTTTTCTAAATAAGTTTATTAGACTCCACAAACAGTCATTTTGAACAGAATTGCTTCACTGTCAACACATCGTTAATTATCGAGGGCCAAACAATAAATGAAAAAAGAACTTTGACCTCGGTTGAAATGTCTGAGAAAACAACAATGTAATATATACTAATACTTTCTGTCAAAGAGAAATAGCCTCCAGTCATTACGCAAATTAAACCATTTTCATACCAGATGAACACATAGTCTTCTATTTAAACCCACTGAACCACTCCATGGCCAAATTATGGACGGATACCAAACGAAGACCTTGTGAAGTCAAACGTGATGAAATCACGACCACAAAAGTGCGCTTTTTAAAGCGTATAGGAAACACTCAAACACCTCCCGTTTCAAACAATTATACTTATTAATAGTACGCCTCTGCTTCTCAAATGAATTCCACGCAATTTCCACTCGGCTCGTACACTATCCACTCTTTTCACCATTTAAACTTGCGTGATAGAACGAAGTGCTGTAAAATAGCACAGACTAACTGCCATCGCTCATCTACCTCATTCCTTTCCGCCAAAATGTTCGTGCAAGAATCTTCCAGCAAATGTAAATTAGTAACAACATACACAAACCTCGGCGGGTTCTAACAATTACATACTACAAATACATGCATTTCGAATCGACGGGGCAAGTATGAAAAGTTTGACACCTTCTCATCAACTTATTTTGTTTCCACCATGCGCCACACCGCAAACAACGTTTTTCAACCAAAAGCAGTGCAAACAAATTAAACAAAACTCATTAATGTATTTCTTCGAGTACAAATACAGTTAGAGAACTTTAGTTACGCTCGAGTACATTACTGAATAGAAAGAGCCCTATTTGAATGCGAACTGTTTTCATATTCGCCTCGCGCACCTGTCACGCCATTAGGCTAGTTACTTCGAATTGTGGATTATTAATGGGACGATCTGTGGAGGAAAAGAAAACGGAGAAATTTCCTACACTCGAGCGTTTACGCACAGGAACTGGCATCATCCTACTTCTCTCTGGCGGTTTACGTTGTTTCTGTCTTTCCGTCGAGTAATAGCGATCACTTTATTCAGTTTACAAAATAACCACTAGTGTCTCATGAATATCCAAAACTTTAATTTGCACTTGTTCTAATTAAAGTGGCTCTGTTTGAAAGCTTTGAAACCGATGTTTGTGAATTCACTTTAAAATACTGCTACTAAATATTCCCTAGAAGATCTCTATAACATCTCGTGATTGTTCAGCGATTAATTTATTTGGTGGATTGTTGTTAATTCCGGTTGGTTTAGCACCTTATATTACAAGAAGTCTTAACGCAGTTAGGTAAACACTGGTTAAGCACCACCCGCTAATATTAACTGTAACACAATTTCTCCCTCCAAAACGTTCAGTCTTTCAACTGCTTCTAACATCACCTTTGTACGTGTCCTAGTTGAGAAGGATTCTGTTTACAGCCTAATTTTGAAGTGTTTTAGTAGCGGTCGCGTGATGGAATAGCCCACGGCGATTTCCGCCATTTTACAGAATCTGCATATATTAATGTACGCTAAGTTCCTATTTGTTGTAGTGTATACAAAAGCGCTAGGCAGTGACGCCAGTGGGGGTAAGACAATGAAATTTTCTAATACAATGTAATTGTCGGCTCATTGTGTCCACTCGGAAGCATTTTCATAACGCGGATAACTTTCGAAAACGTGTTATTACCCAGTCAGTACATACGACTGCCAAGTTCACCACAGTACATTTTCAGTACTCGCGCAGAAGCCGCGACTTTTCTCAAGATTTTGCCGATAAGAGAAGATTTTTCGCATACGGCTGTACAAGAGTCATATTAGAGGTGGGTAAATTAATTTTCATTGTACAAACTTGGAATATGGAACGTGTTGGATCGTGTTAGGCAGTGCTGGGGAAGAGTAGACACCCATTTCATATCACAATCCGATAATTAGGTGAAGTTACGTCCTTGGCAAGAAATAAGTTGGTTCGCTCGCTCCACTCGTATTCTCCCAGTGTACTTTTTCTCTGTTTATTTAGTCATCAAATTACGTGCCATCGAAAGTACATATTTACAGACACAATGATTCAGCTTAGACCACCAAGGAAAAAGTATTGGTCTCTTCTCGTGAGCGGACGACGCAAAATTGAATTAAAAGATAAACTAGCAGCCTTTCACATCTTTAGTTCTATTTGTAATGCCTTATTGCAGTACTTTACACGAGTTAAGACAGGTAACTATGAGGCAGTATCAACATCCCAGCAATAATTATAATCTGAAAACTGAAACTTTATGGTGCTCGCGCGTGCTGCAGATTGTTTCCTTTCTTAAATTGAAGTTTGCGAAAACAAGTTTTTGTTCTTTACAATAATCAACTCAACCAAGTTGTAAAAACTTGAGATTGTACTCGCGAATGAAACAAAAACACTATCCTTGTTTTCGATTTGACTGATATTGGCTGGCAAGAGCCCGTCTTGTTGACTAGTCACCTGGTGCGGAACGATGAGGTTGCGATAACTTCTCGGAAATTTTTGTTTAACTCGATGTCTAGTTTCACATTAGAAGCCCGGAAATTGTTATCATTAACACCGCCCTAATTCAGAACTTACTTAAGGAAACTACAGCGAGATGCACTGCAAAACAACAGCTCTAGTACAGTTTGGAGTTATACTTAAAGACTCTTGATTACCTCGCTGTTACTACTACGAGACAAGGGTGGAATGTAAATTAACCAGCTCTTGTATCTGAGTGATGGTAAATGTGCCATTGAAAATTTCAGCCTGAAATACTGGTCATAATTCTGATTTATTAATCTTCACACCATACTACTGTTAAATACGGGGTTAGCTGTAAAGGTTAAGACGGTCTACCAGCAGGTTGGCTCTCTACAACAATTCCAAGCAAAAAGGCTCTATAGCTTGATAGTAAATGTATCTTTATATAAGGAGGTAAAGCGGGTCAAGGGAGTGTAAACTCTCCAACTGAAACTCTACTAAAACAATTCTGAAACTTCCCAACACAAACCAGGGTTTCACTTTTCATAAGCGATGAATTCGATTCTATTGTTCGCGTGACTCGTTCGTCACTGTGTGTCAGCATCAATATTTTAGGTGTCGCGGCTGGTGCGATAACTTAGCGCAGAGAAAATTGTTTAACTTCTAACAGCGGTGCAAGATTACTTCCTGATGTGCGATTGCCAGTACAGTTGGAAATTAGCTCCAAACAAGCTTAGTGTACTAATTTTCGTGATATGTACAAAATAGGGACGTGTCTGCGAGACTAAATAAACCTTATTTCCCTAAATATTTCATTCTTTTGTAGCAATGCATTATTAAATAGTCGCAACACTTGTTCCGAGAGAGCCGTGAAGACTGCTCACATTAAGGCCACCAAGTAACACATTCAAACAGTTTATTGTTTTTCTGAAGCGCCTTACGCACTTCTTATACTCATCTCAACAGTCACGAGAATTCTGTGGAAGAACAAATGCCAGCAAAATTACCGTTCTCTAACCTCTCATAACTTGTAAGATCGGTTTCTATTTGTATTTACTTGTTTCGCGTTTCAACAACTGTGTAATTCTTTTAAAAGCCAAAAAGGGATTAGCTTGGGAGTTGGCCTATCAAGGTCAACTTATTATCACTAAGTGAAATGTTCTGGAAACTTTCTCAGTAATTTATAGCTTGTTGTTAATCCTAAAGTCTGATAAATTCATGTTTGTAAGATTAGCGTGTAGATTGTAATGTGAAAATCATCAAGCGAAGCCCGACGTGCGTGATTCTCAATGGAATTGACAGTTCTCGTCCGTGAAGTGTTACATGCACCGCTTTGATATAGACAGAAAAGCGGCTTACTAACTCGTGCGTAGTGCAATACTTTGACTTTTTTCAGAAGCTAATTTCTGACTTTTTAAATTTGACTTTACTGCTGTCACAATGATGCGGCGATAACATAGTGTACTTAACGATAAATGAATTATTCATTACTAAAAACTTAAGTACAAAGTCTAACCACAAAATAGTGTACTTTATTAAATCACGATCGTAAACTAAAGTGATTTTCTTTTCAAATATGAATTCTGAGTACTATGATTGGTCATTTCTAACCTTTCCATGCCATTCCTACAACAATTTTACATGCAAGACAAGTTATGGAATAGCTCAGTAATTACAAGGGCCAATGAGATTCTTTCACGTGAACCCATTACCCGTTTCACTAACACAAATAACCCGCTTTAACCGCTAGCACCATATAAAACAATTGAAAAGGGCTTTTGTAATGACCTCCATAGAGGCTTAATTTAGTTTTATAACAAAAGATTGGCGCCAAGAAGCCGCATAAGCTTTGTTATTGTAAAGGATGTGTTGGGTGTGAGATGGTGCGGGAACAAGAAGCGATAAGGCAACTCATTACACATCGCTTTGTGCTTGCTGGTGAAATTGATAAGTGTCATGTGTTTTTTACGAATAACATTTCGCAACTCCAAAAGCTGCCGCTATGTAAACATTATTATCTGTCCCCATATTTGCGTGCCATAACGTAACTGTTTCTCTCTCCAAGTGGAAACAATTTGCACCAGTCATAAACAACTGTGCAAGTTTTGATTCTTTGAAGCTTTGTAAGCATTTTAAAATATCACTTTCTATGAGTTGTATAGCTTTCCTAGAAAACCCGAATTTTTGCGTGTACTTTGAGGTTTCTACAACAAAATGGAGTTGGCTTGGTTACAGAAAGGGTTTTTTGCTTGACAGCAAGACCAACAATAATCGACTGACGTCAATACACAGCAAGATCAGAGTGATACGTTTGTACTATACCAGCTCCTCATTAGGAAATCCATAATTTGGGCAACGGTTTCAATGGGATCACGGCATGGAGGGAGACGAAAAAAACAAACAAATATAATGTGAACCTTAAAGCACATTAACTACAAAACTGGTTTACCAAGTACTAGCTTCATTTTAAAATTAGACTGACTTTTCCTGGCATTTTCTGTTGCGTATTTCCTCTGAAAATGTCTTAAATCTGTTGTATTTGGAGGTGTTGTTACCATACATGCATAGCCTTGTTCATTGTAACAGGAATGTTAATCGCATGCGTTGGCGTTTTAGTGTTAAAAATAAGTGCCCAAAGGCATAGCAAAGAAAGAACACAGCTAAAAATAAACAATAGCCCTTTTGCGTATATATAATCAGCAGATATAATAGGGGTGACGAGTATTGTCTCCACGCCACAAAATTACCCACTATCATATCGACAGCTAATAATAAACTTTATAATCACTTAGCACCTAGTAGGACTAAACTATTAAAATCGACTTGTTTGATATGTATTTTTATACTGACTTGCAAATAGACTCTTCAAAATGCCAACTTAATTTTGACTTAAATAATTGTAAGAAAAATAATTTGGTCTTGCAGTAAACGCGTTAACGAAACGATTTCTTCAATTCTTAAACAACTTTAGATATTTTCTTCATTCTTCCACACTATTTTTTCAGCGTCCTTTCATTGATCAGTGATCAAAATCGACCCTGATAAACAATTCCTTCACCAGTGGAGTCGAAACGTATCACGGACTATTCATATAGCCTATAGGGTTCTCGTTTACAATGTTCTTTGGCTGCTCTAAGGTGCATCGATTGACCGTACACATTCGAAGATTTCTTATACCCTCTCGATTGAAGCAGTAAACAAGAAATAAAATATTCAAATTGGATATAAGCATGTTTCAATCAATATGATCATCACTGCACCAGAGAGGTCAACTCTGACATGCTATAATGCGACCAGAGGCAAGTGTAAGAGAAACAGACAAAGAAACTGAAGAACCAAACTGCCCCGATCGGGAACCGAACGCACGACACCTTGATGACTGTGGTTGCCTCGGTAGCTCAGTTGGTAAGGACGCCTGCCATGTCATCAGGGTGTCGTGGGTTCGATTCTCACTAGGAGCAGTTAAGTTTTTTCTTTCTCTATACTTCCTACACTTATCAGCGCTTTTCTTAAGGCGGGTACACCGGTAAATTGTACTGTCCTTTCCCAGACGGTAAATTGAGTCTTCACTTTAGTCCTTTAAAAGTAAATAGCTGGTGCTGTACCGGGATTCCCAAGCAAAGTACCTTATTTTCCCAGGCTTAAGAAAACTCTGCTTGTCGCTGGTTGCATCCTAGCATATCAGAGTTAGCCTCTCTGATGATGATCACAATATTCGAATTAAGGATAACCTTAAAGCTGCATACAGTTTGTTTGGTAAATTTCGAAAAACAAACCACTGTTCGATTGAAGGATCAAAGATTTCCTATTTTGGAGTACGGTCAGTCTAACAGACCCTAAATCTCAAGAATCTAAGTTAAATTCGATTGTTGTATATGTAACTGACTAACTTTTTAAAATTTACAATACAGATATTGGATGAATTATTGATTTCCTTGTCGGTCCCCCATTTTAAGCGGTCGGTTGTGACGAAAAAATCTTTTCACTCTGAAATTATATCTTCCGCTAATGCTATCTCTTGCTAAGTCACAGTTTGCTCATTTCATACTGATTTTCTGGGGAAGTTACTCTTTAAGTTCCGTTAAAGCGCTAAACATCTTTATCGTTTCCGCTGCCACTGAAACAAAAACGTGCCTAACCATCAAATTGACAGACGTAAATTTACTTCGACAAAACTACTAGCACTATATAGTAGGGAACTCGGAAGCAAAAAACGTCCCTTCTAGAAAATAACTGACTCAGCGGAATCTCCTAAAACGACGTTTTCAGTCTTAAACAAAGTTGATCAGAAGTTGATCAAAGTTGAGTTAATCAGTCTTGTTGAAATTGTTAGCGTTGTTTATACTTGGAGAATGCAAATGACAACCATCTTTTCAAGAGTTATTTAGCGCCTCTAGCTGCTGGGTGAAATGTGTAGTTATCTGAATAAATCAAACTCGAAGGACTGGATAAGAATACTCTCTCCTCTTTTATTATATAAATATTTTTGAATGTTCCAAGAACTGATTACTTCCCCACGCACAGACATGCAAGAAAAATATTTTTCCTCTTTTGTGTCATTGTTGAAACAAAAAAGAAAAACTAGTTTTAAAACAAGTTCCTTCTTGTTCATTCTGTTAACTTCCTTGTTCTACCCAGCTCAAACGCGGTCAGCCAAACTAAACTGCATTGCGGACATCTGACAATAACGTACTTCAGTTTTCATGCCGTCATAAATTGTACCTTTTTATTGAACTGGCGGACCTTGAGGGTTCAAAGACCTCGACGTATCAACTCGGTCTTCATACAAAATAACTCACCAGCTAGATCACGGTAAAACAAACACTTTATGGAATATGGAGGAAATAGATTCCTCAACAAACAGTTACCATAATTACTCCACTGTGCTGGGAAAACTTAACAAGTAAGTAAATTTCAGTAAACAATACATTAAGATATCTCGAAAACAAATTCTCCTTTCCAAACTCTTTTGCACGAGTTTTTCAGTTGAAGTTGCGTATTTATTCTTCGCTTGTGCTTAACGTCTTAACTGATAATTCTGTAACTGATATACTCTCAAGTAAGTTTAGCTAACTCTTGTTGTTACTTGAGTACACTGTACGCGAAGTGACCTAAATTAGACTGAATAAGAAGTCCCTTCATTGGAATGGTTAACAACAAAAACAGAGGGAAAGGAAAACTCCATCATAGAGATCACTTGCTTAGTTTCGTAAGTCCAGGTTTTAGTCCGTCCAACACAATAGTACCTTATCAAAACAATTGCTCTTTTGTTGTTTCACAGACTCTAACCTCAGCGCTTTCAACCGATAACTGCGGAACAGGAAAAAAACTATTTGGAGAGTAACAGGAAGTTTAAGTATTCAACTTCAGCATTCTTTCTATAACGGCAAATACTTGCCGGAGCTTTGAAGACTTTTCGAAAGGACCTAAATCAACTAATTCTAAAGCGCTGAATTCAAGTTAGTATGTATCGAAGACTGTTTAGAGAAACGATATTTGATGGCATTTTGGTCAATAAATAGGTGAAAAGATTATCCTATATTTCAAGTTTAAGTACCAAAAATATAAAGTATGTATAACCATTGTTTTATGCTTTGTACAGACTAAAAACTCACTGGAACCTTAAACAAACAGCGTGTGGACTGGCGCTGTGTTATAGCTTTCTGTAAACAAAGCTAACTGACTGACTTCATCACAAAACCAACTTATTACGATATTATAAGAAGTCATAATTAGCCCTTTTCAGTTGGTTAACAAAGATTGGGACATGCTTCACCATCTGATTATTTTTAACCAGCGCTTTCTGTAGAAAAACATGCGTCGAAAGGAAATGATTAACTACCAAAACCAAGAAGACATATAAACTACAATTTAAAGATTAGCGTGTAACTGGGGGCACCTGCTTAAACAATTTTCCAGTTGTTAAATTTGAATTACCGGATATTTTTATTTAAATATATGCCGGCGATTCGTTTGCAGCTGGTCGAACAAAACTAACAGTGGGCCATCTGCAAATTAGCTGGAGTGTTAATTACTCCAGCCAAGCTTTCTGTGGTTCGAAAATAGCTGGGTGCAGCTGAAAGATAGAAACCTACTGATGAAGCATTTGAAACACATTTTTCATAAATCTTTGTTAAAAGTTGTCTACATGCACTACTGATTAGAAATCTGCCAGAAATTACAGCAAACTGTGGTATAACAAGTTTAGCACGACAGAGTCCTCAAACAGTTTTGGAAGTACTTTTATAGCGGATTCATTTTTTTTGTTTAGAAAACACAAATATATGGGCTTATACGTGCCTGTTTGCGTGTCAGAGTATGTGTTTGTCAGCAACTGTGTTCTTTAGAAAGCTGCGTCTAAGCAATTGTTGGCTGTCCTCATGCGTACGCCTAAAGAAAAGCTTAAGGAAGAGGACAGACTTGTACCTAGCAAAAGTCTTTTTCTACGATTGTCATACTAGTACAATTTATGACCTTGTTAAAAGGAGAAGACAACAAAAAAATTACATAGGTTCAAATAAATCAGAGTTTCCAAACTGATATATACTTGTATTTACGATTACCACAAACCCTTATAAACATTCGCGATTCGTCACTTTTTTGCGCTGGAACCGTTGTTGTGTTCCACTGTAATTTGTCTTGGTATGAAAAACAACGACTGAAGACAAAATATTCTTGCCCTTTGAGAAGGGATCTCAATTCAGCTTGTGGACATTAACAATTAGTCTGCCACTGGGATCACAATATACCAAGACCAAACCAGCTAAATGATCAAATGAATAGACAAAAGGATGGCTCTTGAACATTGCTTAGATGTGGAATTGAAAGGGTTTTTTTTCCTTTTTGTGTTTGCTTCTCCGAAAGTAAACAGTTTAAATGAGTCTCGTTGAATGTGCAAATGCTTATTCAAAGACATTTTCGATTCGCGAACACTTGCTTGAAATAATAAATAAAAAGTTATTTGACAAAGGATTGCCTTTCGAAAGTGCAAAACTTGTTTCGGCTGTGGTCGAAAGACACCCTAGGTGAAATATCTGAACATCTGATGTCCAGTTTACATCAGGCTAATTGTTATCGCCGAAAACAAAAGCTTCAACAGAATAATCGCTTCAACAAATCTGACGAAGGACTTTCACCAAAAAACTGAAATGCTTAACCGAAGATTAAGATTGCCTTGGCTCGGTTATCGTTCCCAAAATATATACGCAAAATTTCTCAGTGATTTTCCCTTAATAGAAAGTCTATAATAATTACTCCAAGCCATTTTTTTGAAGCGGTGCCGCTACCGGGCAACAGTTATAATACAAGAGCAAAGCCCAAAGCTACGGGTCATCCAAAAACAGGGAACGACAAACAAAACTAGACAACGAATGAATAAATACTGAGAAAAAGACACCCAAGGAATTAAGAGGGCTGGACAAAAACACGTTGTCTACTTTTATCACTTTTTTTGAAAACTGCCGGGGCCTCCTTGGTAGAAGCATATGTAAACAATAAAAATAGTAGAAATCAGACTTTTCGCACAGAAAATGAAACAATCTTCTTTGTAATACAAACTGAACAGTATAAAGGAGTTCATTTTCATACGTTTGCTCAGTAAACATTTGAAATCAGTTTGAAATATTTTCATGACGGTGGTGTATGAAAGTATGACAGGCTTGGGATTCCCAGCCCGCTTGTAACTAAGA
>JAOEHT020021775.1:0-14649 GCA_025448195.2 Parazoanthus atlanticus | reverse complement strand
AACAGCAAACCAGACGTCAAATATCATCTGCAAATATTTTATTAAAAGTATAATGTTAAAAGTTTATTAAACTAATGATATTATAATTAATGGACGGTCCATCTACATTATTTAGCAAAAAAATGATACCATGGAAGGCCCGTTCTGTTCGTGACAATAGTTCATTTAACTAGAAAATCAAAGTCAAGAAAAAGTGAATATAACTAAGAAACATTGACATGTAAAACTTGTCCTTGATTTTTAGTGGCAACAGTTTCCCCTCCATTCGCATTCTTTGAAGTTCTGTGCGATACTCGCCCAATTTCTTTCAACATGCTGCCTCAAATTTTTTGACGTTGATCTTTGGCTCTCTTATCACCAGTGACTGAAGGTCCCTGACGCACCAAAACCAGAAAGGATGCACCAAAGCAACTTGTTGGGGGTCCTGTGGGACACACCAAATAATTCGCTAAAGAAGAATTATAAAAGACACAAGATCTTAATTTTATCTCACATAATAATAATTTAAAGAAGAATTATAAAAGACACAAGATCTTAATTTTATCTCGCATAATTTTCACCTTTAGTTATAACTAGATCCATTAAAAGCATATATTTTTTGGATTACAAACATTTTCAACTTACAATCAATTTTTATAAAGAATCTTAAAGTAGTTAGGCCGCAGTCGCAGTGATTTCAGTTCTGTAAACGTGGGTTTGATTGCTGGTGAGTCTAGTGAAATGTTTTTGTTGTCTTTCATTCTTATTCATCTTTACTCTTCTTTGCTTGTTTTCTTTTCATAACCTAACAAAGTGTAAGAATGAAAATTTTATGAATAATTGAAGACTATCGAAAACAAAATATACCCATCACGGAGCACGAAAGCGTTTGATTGAAACCATTCCTTTCAACTTGTTTCCCACAAATGTGGTCGTATATGGCAGCCAAGAGTAGACATCTTTTCTCAAATATAGTACTAAATAATTATTTACAGTAGTGTCTTTTATACTAATCTATAGTATATGATAATATATTGGTCAAACGAGTGAACTTGGGAAGTGTTGGTGTAGTATTGGTGAAGTGTCGGTGAAGTATCGGTGAAGTGTCGGTGAAGTGTCGGTGGGGTGTCGGTGAAGTGTCGACCAACTGTCGGCCGACATAGCATCTGGAGTAAGTTACGGTGCGGATTCTTGACCTTTACCTCATGGAACAGCAAATGTGATGATCTTGTATTGGGAGTGGGCAGGAATGACCTGGAAACTTCCCAGCTGTCATGCGCAATATAATATTCAGTTACTTTACATGTATGTTTTCCCTGTATGTGGCACGTCTGTGATGCCCTTCTCGTTGTGACTATACTGTCTTATACTCTCTATTAATGGGGGAAAGATGGTTATACCTTTTAATTCAAGGGCAAGAATTGTATCTCCACGTACATGACCATGCAATGTAGATCTTCTATATATCAGTCACATTTGAAGGTGGCACCCACCTGTTTTCTGTTTTCTGTCACTAAACTTTATGAATTAATTTCTCATTTTGTATGATGGATAAAGGCAAATTTTTATCAGCCATTGTACTCCAACTGCAGATCATAACTACCTAATAGAGCATCCATAACACCCTCTTTCGCATTCAGCTGTGTTTCACATTACCATTTTTTATTGTGTTAAATTTGTTTTTCACAGCAAGAATCGATATCTTTTAAAAAATTAATGCTAAGGGGGAATAAGCACTGATAAGCTAATAACAACTGGCAACAACCTGCCATCATATGTCATTATTGAAACCAAAAGTCAGCAGACTCCTAAACTTGTTAAAAAAGACCAGTAAGACTTCATTGATTTTTTTTCCCTTTCTGTTTGTCCTGTTTTTTCCCCTCTTATACCAATCCAACATATTCAATCAAATTAGAGTTCTGGTTGCCCGGCTTGTATAGCCCCAATGGTTATTCTGGGTAATCAGCACCTATCTACTTCTCAATCAAACGTTGTACATTACTATAAACAAATGAGGTGAATAAACGGATATTTTTGTTGTTGTTGTTGTTGTCAGTATGCCTTTCATAAAGTGCAGTTGCACAGAAAAGTGAAAAACAGGTTAGAGCCACCTTGAAGCACTTTCAGGGTTTTGAAACTACAATGCTGGTCATTTCTTATTTCAACAGATGCTGTTGCAATATGGAGGTAATGTGAGTGCGACAGACAATGAAGGGCTGACCCCAGCTATGTGGGCGTGCCACTTTGACCAGCTGGGGAACCTCCAGATTCTGAAGTCTGCTTTGGCAAGAATGGACCCCAGGGATGATGCAGTGTTTGAAGACACAGACTGCTGTGGCAGAACTGTCATTCACTGGGCTGTTAACAGGACTGGCTCTTTGGAATGCTTGGCTGAACTCATTTCGCAAGAAACTGTTTTAATGTGCACAAACGAAGGCAAAAATGTCATTCATATTGCTGCTGAAGAAGGTATCACATAAAATCATTGCATCACAGCTGGGGGATTCTGTTGTGTAGATCATTTGTGTTTGAACTTTGCAGTATAGTCATTTTAGTGTTCCTTAGAATGGTTTTAAGTTTTTATTAGTAAACATTCCTTCTATAAAGTATTTTTTGGGTTGTTTGGATTCCCTGTATTAATGGAACGGAAAAGAAAATCAGAAATCGGATTCTTAGTACAGTATGCTATGTGTCAACATTTATATCTACACCGACTTCTCAAAGCTCAAGTTATCTAACAGACCAAGTAATATGTTTATTCCAAAAAGCCATTTCAGCTAGATACTATAACATGCCATGAATTGACTGTTTTTAGAGTGTTGAAGCAGACCTTGGGTATCTGCATGTGTAAATTTTCAAATGTGGCCTGTAACATGAAGATAATAGACTATAGGAAGTAAATTTAATAACAACAATTGAATATCAAGAGGGTTTGGGTTCTTGTGGATTACTAACCTCGTACCAGTGAGGGAACTCATACAATCAAATATAATCACTGAAGACTGAAAGTTGCTGTAAAATAAGTTCACAACATTCTCACTGAAAGAGTTGAACACAAATACAATTTGAACAATATACACAAAAATGTATAGTTATACATGTAACTATATTGTTCAGTTAACAAACAGGTTTATAGCAACTGCATAACTTGTGAAACTGTATAGCAACTACTTTGATCAGTAAAGCATAATATATAAATCACACAATGTCATGTATTCTTTTCCTGGAATCTGGCCAATTTTTCGGAGTCAAGTTTGCCTGCCGTAGCCATCTTCTTCAATGACTCCACAATTTCTTTTCATACAAGCACCAAAAGAACAGAAAACAAAGTCTTGCTGATTATTGAATGGATTGCTGAACCTTGCTAGAAATCTGGAACCAGATTTCGGTTTGAATCTGAAGAATCCATTCTTGACAGTGGATTATTTGGATGGCAATCTTGGTTTAGACTCAAGATTGAAAATTTAGAATAGAAGAACACAAAATCTAGTCTTGGATTACAGAATCCAAATTCCACTGCCTTTGCCTTAGTTTTAGTTTTCTTGTTATTTTTGATCAGCTTTGGTTTTTGTTGTACAAGTATTTAAACAAAATTGATTCCTTACAGTATGCACCAGATGAACAGAACTTTTGTGATACTTACTGTAGATAATTTCATGAGTTTCTAGAGAACTAGAATTGATGTAGAGAATTGTAATACAATATTGTTTTAATCTTTATATTTGTTGAAGGTTGCATTCCAGCATGTAAACTGGCCCTGGATGTGCGTGGTGCCACTGGGCTTCAGGACACGGACCATAAAAACAGAACTCCACTTCATTTGGCAACCCTTTGTGCTCATGGCGAAATGATCGATTTCTTACTGGAAAGGGGAGGTGTGATTTACTTTATAGTTAGTACTTTAAGTGGTTCCAGAATATATCAATGCCTCCCATTGGAGGGTTCGTTTTAGCTGGAACCCCCTGCTCCTTTGGAAATTCCAGTTCAAGACCACAATTTCGTTAAGGAATGTTGTAGCTTCTGAGACCCCTTCTCCGTAGAATTTCAATAACCATCCATGGAAAATATGGTTATTCCACGGAAGTTGACAGTGTTCTGTACAAAGTGTTTTCTTTAGTTAAGAAGTACCACCAAGCAAATGAGGAAATATATATTGTATAATGTAATTTGACAGTTGATTGAAAAAGAAGTTTCTTTTTGTAGCTCTGTCTATCTGTTAAATGGGCTATGGATTTCTTACGTAAAATTTGATGTTAATTCGGCATATTTGGTAATCTCCATTGGCATGGTTTTACAGCGGATTTGTCAGCTGTTGATGCTGATGGCCTGACCCCTTTGGACTATGTCAAGTCACACCAGCTGTATTACTGTGTGAGGGTAATCGCAGCACACCCCCAGTATCACCAGCTACAGCCAGAGACACTAATAAATACCCCCCACGCTTCATTGTTTGTAAAGAGTCCACGAGGGAGGATAAGCTCGATGAACAAAGATGAAAGGTGAATACATAATAGCAACACAGAAACTGCTAATAATTGCTACTTTTTATGCAGTTTTACCTTTTCGAAATATATTGAGAACAGGTAGGTTTAATTTGATTTGATTTCTAGCAGAGCCTATAAAGCACTGCTTAGATCTAATCACTGGGATGGGTTACTTCAGAACAAAGATTCTCTACAACCCAGCACCTCTTTTCTTATTAACATCGGATCTTTCTTCAATGTGTAAAACCCAACAATAGAATCTTCAGAAACTTGTCTATTTACTTGTGTCCACAATCCAACATTTTCCAATAAAGTTACTTTCTCAAGATCAATTTGTACATGGAACCTCCTGCCATACAAAGTGCAACTCTCTACCTACCTTCTTTTCAACCATTATGTCTGTAGTTCAATCCGTGCATGCCCCATCACCTCCTTTGCAAACAACTTACAAATTTAGTGCAGCAATATTGGGCAAGTGATAATTAAAGATGGTGGTATTGTAAGCCGGGGAGTTGACTTCCAGTATCCACTGCTATCAATCTCTACTAATTATTTGCCCAGAACCAGCCCTCATTTGCCGTCAGTAACCGTACGGCAGTCACATTTTCTGTTGAAGATGGTTTCTGCAGAAATCTGTATTTTGCAGAAACCTGTAAGTTTTCCATATATTTCTGCAGAATGTGGGAGGTTTCTCCAGATTTCTGCATTCCACGAAATCTCCAGGGATTTTTTTATCTGCAGATCTCTGCAGAAAATGTGACTCCCTAAATGGCAAGATCTGTATATCCCGTTTGAAATACTACTTGAGGTTCTTGTGAAATAAGGTTCTACGTATTCAAATTTTAATACTTTCCGCTAGCAACAGCACCCTAATTAGATTATTAAACAACATCACGAATTTATTTGCTAATATATTATTCTTTGATGTACCTCTCGCTTTGCCTTGGAAGTAATCTTTGGTAAATTGTAAGTTGTAGATTTGCTTATGATTTGATTCATACATTTGCGACTTCAAGATCATCAAATGTTTAAGGTCCGTCCTTGATTAATATTTTCATAGTACAATGTATGTGTTTACTGAGGTGGTTTGTATATAACGAGAAAATCCATACCATTTCGATCTTGTACTCTAGTGTTTGAACTCATATCCTCTCATGTTGTTAAACTTGCATGTGTTCAGAGCGCCGGTAGCAGATGACCCTGCTGCAGTTCCTTCAGCCCCTTCTCTTGACCTCAGTGGCAAGCAAAGTGATCCTCCCCCAGAGTCTCCGAAGATCCTTCCTACTGATAACATTGATGTAACAGACTTTGATGGCTTTGAGATAGAAGAAGATGAGGATTTGGATTTGGATAGAGAAACTCACCAGGTCAGTCGAAGACACTCTGTTCCCGCCATGCTTGCACCTCCTAAAATGCCACCGCGAAGGAAAAACTCGGAGCCTCCACCTTTGAAGATGCCGCAAATCTTAAATGAAGAGGAAGAAGATCATAGTCATAAAGAAGCTGTAGAGGAACAAATCGATCATAAGGAAAAGCCTGTTCCAGCACCCAGGAGACAAAACACCCTTACAAGACAAGGTGGTGTGAGCCACGACAGTGATGAGCGAGCAAAACAGGAGTCTTTCGATGGATCTAGGTTTGATATGCAAACTGAAGGAGGTGAAACTTTGGTTCTTTTTGGTGACTTTGAAGATGAAGAACCAGGTAATCATGAAAACATGATCGACGGTGGTGGTGATCTGGAAATTGATTGTGCCGATAATGAAATGGAGTTGTCAAGTGCCAGGCTCAACCACGGCCATGGAAGTCCATCAAGTGTTCACAGCGAGCCGGACAATGCGGATGCTTGTAGTGTGAGCGTGGGCGTCAGTGTATCAAGCATTGGAAGTGATGATGATGATCAAACGCAACAAGAGACAGCTGAAGACATCATGAATCAAGGAAAACTACAGGAAAAAAGTGTGCAGCGGTTTAGGATCGAGGAAAACGAAAGGCACAGGATTCAGGAGGTGAAGGCTGTACGTCGACAGCAAGAAGATAGTACTAGAAATAATGGAGATGGAAGAGGACGCAGACAGCAAGAGGTACTTTTAAACATTACTTGTTTATTTAGCCCATTTTCTCCACTCTGATAATAGAAAGTTAGGCACAAGTCAGTTTGGCATACTAAATTGTAGAAACAAATATCGAGTCAAAGGTATAACACAAAGTTTGCGCTGCCGAAAGGTTAGAACGAGTACTGTAAAGGGAAATGACTGGTGGAACTCTGCTGTTGTTAGGTTGACTATAATTTATAATACTGGCATGGATTGACATTTCGATCTGCGTAAGGAAAACATTCATCATGCAATCCACGTGGCGAGCCTAAGTAGTAGATTTTCCCCTAGATATTCAGTTGATAGTGACGGCGTTAACTATCGTGTGCCCAGGACTGGACTTGTGTAAGGATTATGGTAAGAACTTAATAATAATAGTATTAATTAATATAATAATAATAATAATAATAATGATAATATTAATAATAACAATAATAATAATAATAATAAACTTTATTTAACCAGGGCACCCTGTCAGCATACGCTGCTCTTCCAGGGGCCCTGTATAAATACTAAAAAATTACAAATATAGAAATGAATTTAAAATTACAAATATAAAATTGCTAATATAAATTAGAAGTATAAAATGCTAATTAAGTATGAGATCAAATTCAATGTTTATATTATTGTCTCGCACTGTCCGTTAGGCTGTTACATAACTTTCACCTAAATAAATAAAAGAGCGATTTAAGCGTTCAGTTCTGGGTTTAGGGAGAATAAAATTGTTCTTGTTCCGGGTATTGTAGTTAAGGACATCTCTATTGCAAACAAGATTAATGTTCACACCTTCCGCTTATGATTTTGTAATGTCCTTGACAGTCATGTGACCAGCACTTCATTTACTATTAAATAGTCACTAATTATGTCACTTCAATGAATCGATGATTAGTGTTTTTCGAGTTCATTTTAAACTTGAAGGGAAACGAGTGCTGGAAAGGAGCAGCAGCGTTACGACTAACTGAGGTCCTTGATGGGGTTGGGACAAGCCTCGGTAGGAGTTAATTACTTTGAGCTAACCGAAAAACAGTTTAGGTTGTACCTGGAAACGTTGAATGAATAAGGGTATTTTCTGTTTTGTTAAAGAACATTCACTCGCGATCATGTATTTTCAAGTGTGATAACAGGCAATCCACTGAATTAAACAAAACATTTCTTGCGACTTATCAGTATAAGATCATTATTAAATATTCATGCAAATCCAACCAAGGTGGTGTTTTCATGATAACGGAATGAAATTCATTCCGTTACGACACACAAAATTAATTCCAAGTTTACATAGAAGTTCTCATTCTGGAATGAAAGTGGAATGAAAGTGGATTCTCTAAAAGTAGATTATGGATAGTCATGGAAACGCGCACCAACCCTATCACTAACCTGGTCAGACTCTTTCCTAATATGTTTGTCATTTTCCCGTTTAGTAAGAGATGTAGTGATTTCTCTTAATACTTTCAACAGGCCAGCACTCGAGGTTGGGTGCAGGCAGGTCATGCTCCTCCTGCAGTGGGTGTGATAGAACGGCATCCACAGCAGATGACATATTATGAGAAACCTCCTAACACAAAATTACCAGCTACCCTCGATTTCGATATCCAGGAGGATCAGCCAAATACAAAGAAGAAAAGGGACAAGAAGAAAAAGAAACAAAAAGGAGCCGTGGTTAATGCATTCCCAGTGCCAGTACCCATGCCCCGGGGAGTTATTGCTCCTCTGGAATCTCCTCAAATCGGCTTCGGGCCAAAACTTGGTGACCATTTTGTTTCAAAGCCCGGTCCTTGGGAGCATAGTTCTTTGGAGCTCAGGAAAGGAGCAGTGGGCACTCATGCACCTCAGCCCCCAAGGGCCACACCTTCAGATCCCCATGAGCAGCGACACAGTCTTTGCCCACCAGAATATGTACGAAGTTCCTCTGGATTCATAGAATCGTACGATCAGAATGACCTTGACAGTGATATGGCGTATGGTAGACCAAGAACTCCCGAGCCACCCCCACACAGTCCACGAGACTTGATGGGTCGCGTACTCCAGCCTGTCCCTCCAGGCATGGGACGTGGAGGCAACAGTCATACAGGTTATCGAGGTCCTATGGAGGGAAGACCTTTTGAGAGAGATGTGGTGTATGGATTGCCGGGACCAATGCAAGGTCCCGTGGCACATGCTAATGGGCAAGCGCTGCTGAGGAACACGGTATGTTATATGGTAAAAACTAGTATACACTTAAATGAAGAAAGGTTGCTCTTTCAAAACATGAAAGATCCAACCGACTTGTTTTATTCCGCGTAATGCGATGCGACGCAATATACGCAACTTGCGTATATTGCACAGTTTACAAATTGTGAAATATGCTATCCGCACAATATCTGGAAAACGGTTCATTTGAACAGCGGTCGACTTGCAGAAATTTATACTGTGCATCTCCATGGTTCCCATAAAGTTGGTGAGTTTTGTGGTAATTGTTTGACATCGTCAACGAGGCGACGGTTAACCCTTTCAGCCCCAGCCAGTTTATCAGTATATAAATTCTCCTTACATTATCCACACAAGATATATTGTTTGGTAATGAGAATAAAGCAATTTATCATACACAGCAATTTATCTAAGATGAAAAACAAAATTCTCACAACCTGTTTACAAGGAAACTATAGATACAGTTTAGGAGAATTCAGCTATACGCCATATGGCGTGTTTGGGGCTGAGTGGTTAAAGTTGTAGATTCCCAACTAAAGTATGTTCGAAATTTGTGTTCCAAATAAATGCGTTTGACCGCAAAGTGTTGTAGTTATAGTTAAATACGTTTTTTTCAGATTTAGGTTTATTGTTTGCTGGTTTGAATAAAACAAAGTAATTGACAGCTGTCAATACACTTAGAGTATTTTGTGGTTTGCAAGCAGCTTTTGAGCAGTGTGCAACAGAAATATAGAATATTGTGGCATTCAGTAGAGATAAGATGAAAGATGAGTATCAGTATTACTTTCTAGTTTACTTTCAACAACAGTTCAGAGGCAAGAACCATTGTATTGCGCGAAGATTATTATTTCTTATTCCACTTCAATGGATGTTGTTTTCTTTCGATCCAAATGTAAGCAATTTTATTCCATAAAGCATTCTTAGGAACGTAAAAAAGTTTATGCTCGAGCTGTGGCTGATGATGTAATCATTTTGCAAAGATAAATTATAAAGCAAAATGTAAAGTAATAATTTCATGTCATGAAATTTGTCAATTTTACTGTTATCAACTACTTATTTTAGTGACAAACGATGCCGTTGAATTGCATACCCTAGAGTTCCGAAAATAAGCCCCCGAGAGCTGAAGTCCATACAAAACCTCTGCACAAACAAGTAATCAAATTGCGAAATGAATTGTCGAGTGACTCAGTTGACTTGTACTGCCTATCAGAGACCTGCCTACGATAGCACGCTCGTAACACCATGCTATCAGTGAAAGGCGGGACCGCCGGTCAGGGCAGAGGGGTTGCGGGGTAGCACTTTTGTGTAGGAATGATTGGAGAGTGAGGAGATAGGTGTGTATTGAAACGGGTATGAGTGCTTAGTGTTTGTGGGCGAAGATATCTGCCTCCAACCAAGAATATTTTGTGGCCCCGGTCTACCATCCACCAACATTTGAAGACAATGAAATTGACTTTATTGAATTCCTTGCGAACCCTTGCTTCCTCGCCGAGTGCAGGCGTGATTATCACAGGCAATATCAACCAACTTGACTTGAAAGCTCTGATACAACAGTGCGGTCTCTCGCTACTTGTAAAGACCTCGACTAGAAAGTACAAAATTCTGGACGTATTTCTGACGAATACACCGAACGTTTTTGGTAAAGTGTTTCCTTCCAACAGTCTGGTGAAATCGCATCACTTGAGTGGCAAACTAAGCAAGCGAGATCCACAAAGGAATTCGTTGATACACGTGAACATAAGAGATTAATGCTTGAAAAACTCGAAGCTTTTAACTGGTAACCAATTCTTGCAATAAATGATGTCGATATAAGCCACCAACGAGTTTTGTAGTATTGTGTACATGGCTTTCCCATTCGACGGGTTAAGATGTCATCAAAAGACCCCCTTTTATGTCCCTGCTGCTAAAGCACCTGTTGTGCAGGAGAAACAAACTGATTAGGAGGGGAGTGGCATGAAGTAAAACGTTTACAGCTTAAAATATTTCAGCTTATTAGAGATAATCAAATAGATATGGTTCGTGTGAATAACAGCAGCAATTCCAAAGGCTGAAAAGGATGGTGGGAGACGGTTGACAAATTGACTGGCCGAGCCACCCCCATCAAGAACCTGTCGTCACTGTTTTGATGGAAATGACATGAACACTTCTTTAAATCAATTAAGACAGATCCGAGTTACCCAGAAACCTACCCAGTCAGAGATTCCAGAGGACTGCGAGGCTCCTGTCCTGGATGAAACAACTGTCCTCAAGGCTCTGTCACACACCAAGAGGACCGCTGCAGGCCCCCCTGACAACATGCCACACTGGTTCTGAAGGGAATATGCCCCTGAACGTAGCCCTGCATAGTTTCAACATTTCCATAGCCGCGCAGAAAGTTCCAAAAATGTGGAAGTCTGCTGTCCATCCATTCCCCAAGGAAAGTAATGTCCCTACTTTAGACCAACTCAGACCCATATCTGTAACTGACATAATGATGAGACTGTTTGAGAGATTAGTTCTAGCTAGGAAATTCAAGGGACCAGTAACCCTATTTATGAAACCAGATCAGTTTCCTCACAAAGAAAATTCCGGAGCTGAGGCTGCTTTGTTTTATACAGACCAACTGGTTGGATGGATCATCTAATTTTGATTTCTCGAAAGCGTTTTACACGGTCTCCCACAGTGTAGTACAGTAATTAACAAACTTAAGGGCTCTGCCAGATATCAATCCCTACGTAGTCAGTTGGGTAATAGAATTTCTCAAAGGTCGACAAAAAAGGGTCTGTGTGGATAATTTGGAAACGCCATTCTTGCCAATTGACTGTGGGGTACCTCGGGCACAGTACTATAGGGCCATTGCTGTTTACTATAATTTCCATGGTTAACGACACCAGTACTGCTTCTAAGGGTACATTAATATTCAAATTTGCGGACGACATTACCTGTAGTTACCAGTGAAGGTGTAGTGCCTCAGGAGCGGTAGAGAATAGGAAGAACTTGGGAAAAAACAACGAAATGAATCTTTGCCTACCCGAAACAAAGTATGTAAGGCCAATGGCTATAGCACAGAGGATCTCCGTTATTTATTCAATACCTTGATAATGTCCAGTTTGACATATAGTATAAGGGTATGGGGTGGTGCCTCGGAGCCAAATAGATAGGCTCCAGCGAAGAGCCATCAGGTTTGGATAGGTCGAGCACATAACTCCAGTCCAGCAAATTATCTACGACAGAGATCAGAAGTTATGTAAAATGATGAATACTACTGCACATCCATCTCCAACCTTCTTCCCGCACGTAGAAGTCGCGCTTTCTCTTCCCTATCGGGTCCTTATTGTAAATAAGGAAATGTTCAAGAAATACTTCGTTAATAGTTGTTTTTTCAGTTTTTAATGAATGTAAATATATAGTAATATAAATATAAATATAAATATAAATATAAATATAAATATAAATATAAATATAAATAGTATTTAACTTAACTTCAAATTCTTTGGTGTGTTTCTTTCTTAATTTATGTAAACTCTAATATACTTCAATATTCAATAAAGACTATTATTATTATTATCATCACCATCACCATTATTATTATTATTTATTCACAATTGTTATTAAATTTGTAAATTAATTTGTGATGTCGTGCCTACATTGTTTACAAAATGCAAATTGTTTTAAAATATTACAAAATGTAAAACTTATAATGCACTCTCAGGAGAGTCTAAACTGTATTTGGTCTATTATTTTGGCCCTTTTAGTTGAATTTCACGGTATTTGTTACACGAAACATCTTGCCAAAGCGCGCTGTATTTCAGTCAATATGTGTTTCAAGCCAAACATTTTATTAAACTTCGAAGGCCAAAATTTGATTTTCAGATGCTACTTTCACACGGTACCGGACGAATTTCCAACCGGTCAAAAATTCGTGCGTTTAGGGGTTCCGTTCATACGGAACCACGCTAACCGTACGAAAATTTAGACGTCTAGCCGTTCAATAATGCAGTCTCCAAAATCGAAGACGAATTTTTAGCCGGTACGGTCGAAAATTTGACCACGGGGTGAACACCTTGAACGTCGAAATTTTTGCACGGTTAGCGTGGTTCCGTGTGGAACCCCTAAACGCACGAATTTTTAACCGGTTGGAAATTCGTCCGTTGCTGTGATTCGACCTCCAAAGCCGAGGACGAATTTTTAGCCGATATGGTCAAATTAGCGCTCTGCGCATGGGCGGATGGTAAAACCACTGACAAAAGTTAAAGTTCAACCTGGTTCGTCAGTTCCGTGTGAGCAGAGCGAAAATACTGAACGGTTTCGTGTGGACAAAATTTTTCAACCGGTCGATAATTCGTCCGGTATCGTGTGAACGTAGCCTCAGTGGCATATGAAAACCACACCAATACTTTTATTGCCAATAATAGCAGTGCGAAATGTGCGTTCCTTGGTAACCAGTAGTTGAATATTGCTCAGTACCTTCTCTCCTCCCCGACCGATTAATTTGTAACGAACGGTAGCTAACTAGCTTGGTCATTCGACGATTTACAAACTAATTTTGGATCATTTATATGGCAGATTAGTCTTTTTATAACATTTATGCAAGTCTGCCGCTGTCATTTCAAACGCACCGTTTTCCAGTTATTGCGTAGATTACGTATTTACAAGTTTGCAAATTGCGAAATATGCTATACTTGCGCAATATACGCAGATTGCGTGGAATACAACAAACCGATACTTAAGACCTGGTGTAATTCTGCGAGTTTTAACAACTGATAGTGTGCGTGTATTACGTTAAGAAGGTACTGTCTGATTACAGTAATCCCAGAATAACGGTGGGTCGTGTCTTTTATGTTTTCAATAACAACTTTCTTGAGTTAGTGGTATAAAATGAAGCCGAAATAAGACTGAACCTTGGATGAAAATTATAATTTATCTACCCAGTGTAAAATAACCTGTTTAGCCTAATATATGAACCGGGTTAACTTGTTTGAAGATTCGGTTTCAAGGTTCTTTGGCAAGGCTCAAAGTTTAATTCAAACATAACTAACCAGTTAAGTAAGTGATTATTATATCAGCATCATTTCATATTATTATTATTATTATTATTATTATTATTACCATTAAAAGTTAATGTTATTATTATTATTATTAAAATTTTGTTATTGCATAGCAAACCACGAAACTCATTACTACAATAATTGCAGTAATTTCCTTTGCTTTCTTGCGAAAAAAATTGAAGATACCATTCTAGAAGAACCTGGTACCTTAAATTGAGTTTTCCTTAGATACCCGATATATACGAACCTGTTTAGAATGACCCGGGTTCTTTTGCGCTGGTTTCACTGTCATCTCGTTAACTGTTTGTTGTTACTTGCTCAGTTATACTTTTCTTACAGCAAGGTTTGTTTGCTCTTCCCAATTGCAGTGGCTCGTGTTTACTAAATATTATTCCATAACACTATGAACAGTTGTTTCTACCCTAACAGCGAGTAACACACGGGCAAGGTTTCTTAGATAAGTATCCAGTTTGAGAGTGTTTGCTAACCATATTTCGTTCATACGAATGAATGAACGATAAACGTATTTGACGCGTTTTTTCCGTGAGAAGTTTTATTTGCTTTTTTGAACGAGGAATACGATAAGATTTTTAAGCAGTGCACCGCTTCTATAGACGACTTGTAAGTTCTTGCTGCGAGCGAAGCGATGGTCTCCCTGTGGTCTCACTCGAATGCCAGCAAATTTTGAGATTTGGTTGGTACATGTATGTACGAATGTACGTAGGGTCTTGTATATAAGCCTCGCGTTCATGCGTAGTGGCGTTTCCAAAATCAGTCAGGGAATGGAGTTTCTGAGCGTTTTTTTGCACAATATTGTGAATTTATAGAAAGATCTTCAAAGCACATGTGTCGCATTTTGTTGGTGGATCTCGTATCTCA
>JAOEHT020021664.1:0-14649 GCA_025448195.2 Parazoanthus atlanticus | reverse complement strand
CCGCCCATCGTGTAGCACATTAGACGGAGTACCTTCACCCCCACCCCCAGTCACATTTCATTTGTCCGATCTGTTTGAAAAAGAAAAAAAAATAGAAAAAGGAAACTCCAACCCAGTGCTTGCGGATGATTATTCCTATTTCATGTTAACGCAAGTAAAATTTTTTACATTATCTTAACTGATTGTTAGTCACGCATTGGCTTTATCAATGGCTAATGTTTATCCGATAACTTTTAAGATACTGATCCCTCAAGTTTTCGTTACTTACAAACTTCGACTTGTTCTTTTAATTTCCGGCATTTAAAAGATCTAACTTCAAGTTTTCGAATGGCATACAAATTGTGAAAAGGTCTAATGGAAACCTATTCACGTCAAAAGAAAAATAACCCGTGAAACATCATATACAGAAGTTAAGTGTAAGCAAGAAGCTGCATTTGAAGTAGCGCGAATCTTTATAAATTTTAAATCAAATGTAAAATTTTTAGTGAGCGGCAGCTGGTCTGAATGGTCAAGCTGGTCTAAGTGTGCAAAAAGCTGTGGTAATGGTACTCGCATGCGCAATAGAACGTGCACCAATCCTCCTCCTTCAAACGGTGGCTTAAACTGCACAGGAACCCCCAACCAAACAGAGACGTGCATCATTCAGAACTGCACAGGTAAGTTGAGCAATAGTTACATATAGTACCATTGTTCATTTTTTATTACACTTATCTTTTTAAACCTTGCGACAGACTGAGTCCGAATGAGAATTTGCAACTTTTGAGCATAATTTTGTTTTTCGAACAAATTATTGATGTTTCGAGCAACTTTGTGAGTTCTGATCAACATTTATGTTTAATGTGAGTTTTGAGGATAATAAGCACACGCCCCATAAAGAACAGTTAACCAAATTACTGAAGGTTTATGCTACCCAATTGCTCCTTAAACTTCAACAATTAGTTAAACGGCGGACGAAGAACGATTGTGACCTTATTAAAATAAGACTTGAACCGTTGAATAAGATTTCAATGGCCAGCCTTTTTTCCGAATTAAACTTCGTTTATACAGATTTAGGACTACCGTCCAATGTAGCTGATAAATGGAGGAGTCTGCTTGCAAAGTGCTAATCTATAAATGAATTGCTTTATATCGTAGCTATAAAGTTGTTTTTAGAAAAATGCCAAAATCAAATGGGTTTTGTTTTGTTTTTTAAAGGTTCAGTTATATTTTAAGCCATCATGGTGGTTGTGTCGTGTACAAAAACGACACGGAATATTCTTTAAATTTGTACATAAACTTTTTTCAGCGCATGAAACGCGTACGTACTTGCTAAATTTTCATTATGTTTTAAAGAAGAAAATTAACAATATTTTCCCGACAATGTTAATTTTAAGTAAGCTTTGGAAAGAACTGCCGTTTGGCTATATTTGGTAAATAAAAACTGTATAAGATATTCCAAATTAAGTTTGAAAAAGGCCCAGTGTTTTTGCTCCTGAATTTATGAAATTCGTTCAGAATTTGATTTTTGTAGTTTCTTGGAACTATAGTTCGTTTCAATACCAAGCAGATATAAATTGTGTATCATGCACTAATTTATGATAGGTGTCTTGATGCGAGTAGGTTTTACTAATAAATTGAATTAAATGTATTCTTACAAGAGTAAAGTGTGTTTTTGAATAAAGGGCCATTACCTTAATTACGTCGATCAGTATAGTTTGTCAGTAGTTTGTTTCGGTAAACTGATATGCAAAATTCCAGCTTATTCAATTTGTGCGTTGTTCCTGAAATGTCTGAGTCACAGATTCTTTTCCAAGCACAGGTAGCCCAGGCTGTAAGTTTGTTGTTGAGGTTTTGGAGCTTAATTTGTATGGGAATATATACGACTTTCACGATATCGTAGAAATTGGGCATAAAAGTCACAAATAAAACTTGCTCACCATTTTAGTGGTCTCCTTGTGTCATTTCTGTACCTTCTGGGTTATTTTGAGGCAATTTAGGATACTCTGAAATGGAAATCTTGTCAAATTGCCTCAGAATGACCCAGAAATGACACAAGGAGACAAGAAATAGGATGCAAGATTACCTGATTAACCTTTATGGTTGTAAATCCTGCACCCTCCACTGTATAATTCACAGCTAATATTGGAAAACTTGTAATTTTATGTGGAAATTAAATCCGTTGAAATCCGAGAGCAAGCTCTACTTGTGTATTTCTACGATATCGTGATAGTCGTATTTAGTCCCATACAAAGTTAAGTTTATATATCTGACCAAAAAAAACCCCAACAACAAACTTGCAGCTGGGCTTCCAGTGCTCTCAGTTAAATGTGGAGCTGTTCTAACGAATTAGGAAGTGTACTAAAGGACCGTTCACTATTTATCGTTGGGACGGAGGATTAAGGAAGATGACTATAGCTATAATAGTAATGCACCATCTTCTCCTTGTCTGAATGGATATTTCCCATACTGTCTAGATTTAGACCGATGGATTAGACCCATGTCAGAAGATCTTCTCCACCTTCCACCAGTCCAGCCCGCAGAGAGTGGTCGCGACCTCAAACTCCTGAACTATTTAGCAATAATTTGATATAGTTTAATTGTCATGTGACGTTACCAAGACGTCATAATGGCGTCATAAATGTCAGAATCTGATTTTTTTTTAAAAATCTTGTTGACCAGAAGCGGAAAGTTTACATACGTTGCCGACTTGGAACTCATAAAATAAAAGTTAAAAATGGATAAACAAACTCCCCTTTTAATATAAAAATGACAGTATTTTAATTAATTTCAGTCTTGCAAAGTATGTTTTTTTCAGGAATAGTTCAATGTTCATACCTGACATTATCTCATACATTATAACAATATTTCACTCGAATTCCTTGTATTAAATTCCATTAATGTCAATCAATCCTTTCTTACTTTGTTTGTAACGTTTTCAAATACAAATGTACCTGGAGAAGCTTCAAAAAAGCACATGGCCGCCATCTTGGTTTCTTAGAAAGGTAATGCGCAACACTTAAGAGGTAACAAACCACGTACAATGTTAATTATAATCCAAAAAATATTGCACAGTTGACTTCAAAACTAAGAATTAGCACTTGTTTTAGACATGTTGTCGAAAACGGCCTTGCCTTGGCATTAAGCGATACCTATTACGCAAAAGTTTCCCAGAATCAGTTATTCTTCAATTGCAGTTGCTGTTTTAGCATTTATTCTTGAGAAACGATTTGCTGTCTTCTGTACAGTTCAAAATTGCTTCACTTCGATTCACCTAAGATAATTCGTGAAGGAAGCACAAACACAAAAGCAAGGCCGTGTGCATTTAAAAGGAAATTTTGCGTGTTGCTAGCTTGGAATTGCGTCTGACCATTGAGTGTGTTCGAGTCTTTAGATGAATTATGAACTTAACAAAGAAATTAACAAAGAAAGATTCGAAAGATATCACCCGCACAGTACAGTCAATAAAAAATCATTTCACAGAACTATACGAAAATCCCACGTAATGATCACAATTTTGTAAGTTCACAAATCCAAGCTATACAGCCAAGAGGGTTCTTTTTCCATCTCTAATGTTGCTCACCTGAGACTTACAACTTTGATCAGGCTCCCAGCTGTAACGGAAGTCTCAATCATTGCCGTTAAATAATTCAGTTTATTGAAAACAACGAACGTGTTTAAGTCTTCAGAGTTCAGGTGAGTGTATTCAGATACCCGGTGTTTGTAAACATAGTCATAGTTGCAGTTCAATAAAGCAAATTTAATGAAATGTTTCTAGTTGTGTTTTCTTTTGCTTTACATAAACCACGAAAAAAATATTAATTGATGGATCATGATACATGGCAGAGTAAACACTGCCGTTATTTTTGTAGTAAAGAGACTTTTTCAGGTTTTGCAACAAAGCGCAGACAGATGTATATGATTAGTTAGCGATTCAACTATTGGAAGTTGCAGGGGTCCAGCTGCAAAATCCAACACAAACACTATGAAGTCATTTTCCAAATGCTTTTTATAGCAAAATTATAAAAAGTGCGCTACAAGTCCTGTTTAAACAAAATCAAGTCGTGATAAACGCAACGACTGTACGTTTCACTGAGTCATTATACTTTGATCGCCGAGAAGCTAAGTTGTGGAGCTAAGACAAAAAATGTAAGTCAAGGTTTAAACATGTCGATGAATCAAATCTTTTTTCACTCCGTTTAGCTATTCAATTCAAAATGCGGGCTTCTCGCATTTTTGGATTTTACAAATTTAGTAGAAAAGCTTCATTTTGGTCAAAGATAAATACATCAAATTTCGGACGATTTTAAAGAAGGCGGTTTTGAGAAATTGAGGGCCTCCTACTTTGGAGAGAAGTGATCTTTTGAACAACATATGAGAAAACCTAATATTTTCCTCAATTCCTCTTAGTTGTTCTATGCTATGCAAATCATCAGTGTAGGATAAATTTAAGACACTTAGAGCTCTGACGTATCTTTGTCAGTACGCAAGTAAAGTTAACTCAGAAAACAATGTTCATGTTTGGCATTTTCCGCTCTGTCTGTTATGACCAAGTGCACGTTTAAAATCGTTTTGTACAACATTTATCACAGAATAATACCTTATATTATTAAACGTTGTAAGACAGTAACAGTGTTGGAATAAGAGATGAACTCCAATGAATGGCAAAACAGCCATTGCCCACCATAGCTACTCAACGATCAAAATGCTACAATTATTCGTGTTCTTTACATCAATTCTCTTAATCAGTGCAGTGATCAATCAATAGTTTCTTCACCATTTTGATGTAAAACGGAAGCAAGTTATATTGTCTCTGTTGTCAGAGAGCCGGTATTGTATTTTATTGATTTAAGCATTTTATTTACATGAAAACAAACTACCCCCATGTATAATTAGTGTACGGTTCGTTAACCTATATAGGGCCGATATTGTCTGTATTTTCTCTGTCATGAACGAAATTTCATATTTTTTTCGTATAACAAGGCCTTATGGTTTCGTCTAAGAAATGATACTATCTACTATATAAATAGATGATTTGTTTGAAGGCAATCGAAGCGTTTATAATGAGATGAACACTTCGAGGAAAGTCTGATTAAATATTAAGAATATGCTACATGTTTTGTTTTGTCGGCTTTATTTGAACATCTTACAAGAACGACTTACAAAAATACTAATAAACAAAACAAACAATAAAAAAAACACCCAACACGGCCCGAAAAGGAAAGGGAAAAAAGTAAGAGATCCAAGGTGGAAAGGCACGAACGGGACTCGCGGTCCCTTGAGAATGAAAAAAATATGTACTTAAAACAAGAGTAATTATATTTCAACATGGCAGCCAAAGTTCAGAGTTAATATTTATACAGGTAGAGCGATGTGGGTGATTGAGTCGATTTTATAAGACTTTGTATATGGGAATAAATACCGTTAATTTTTGGTGCCTATGGCACATACCTTAGTTGCCGCTTCCTTGTGTCTTTCTTGTACATTCTGGGGCCATTTGAAGGGGTTTAGAGGTGATTCTCATTTCGGAGATCCCCCAGTTAATTGTGTCATTTGAACCAAATGTTAATTCATGCAGGAAAACGATATTCATTCTGCTACAAAGTCTAATATAATCGACTCAGTCATCCATATCACTCTATAGCTACCTGCATAAACACTTACATGCTTGTATAGCCTGTAGTTTCAATTGGTGTTCTTAATTGGCAGCATATTTCAGAGATCTCGTAAGGGAAACAACGGTGGATTTACTCCACCTTTTCAGCAAATTCCTGAATTCCCCTACGTGATAAAGTAAAACTATAAAAGACTCCCTCTCTTGCAAAAAAAAAAATACTGGCAATCGCCTTCTCAAGCCAGATTTTCTTCTGTCCCCTTCGTCGTTTCTGAAGAAGTTTGATATTTATGGGGAAAAAACAGTACATATTTGTAGGGTAAAGACTGGAATTTCTTCAGGTTTTATATACAATCTTTAATCTATATCCTTATTAAGTTTTCTTTGTACATGCTCATATACTAAAATATATTATAAAAAGTACAATGTGACAAGTTTAGAAAAGGTTACAATCCAGCAAGTTATACTGCCAGACTACTAACAATAAAAAAATAAGAACACACAATTCGACCGTGGTTAAATTTCTACATATTTCTTCATTTGCCGTAGATTAGATACCATACAAATTATTATTAACCCTTAAGCGTTTAGGCCTTTTGGAGAAACACCAACGTTTATAGGCTGGTCATTGCCCCCCGTCATGATTTTCGAATTGGCTACAGATGAAAGCTGGCCATTTAGCGTGCAAGCAGCTTATATAGCAACAGTCATTGGACAACATGTCTGTCATCTTGGCCGCTATCTTGGATTTTTTTAGCAAATTTGCAGCATATTTCCTTGAAATTAATAGAAAACATGTATTTATCGGCTCAAATAGGAAAATATTTAAAAAGAAAGTGATAAAAATGAAAATCGAACAAATTTTGTAAAAAGATCCCGATTTTTATTCAAACTTTGAATTGCATAATTTATTTTACATAAATTATACGTGATGACGTCATCCAATTAACGTTCCATCGGTGATCCTGAAAAAGGATATACATCTTGTTGAATATTGTTTATTCAAAAGAACCAAAACTATTGGAAATAATAACTTTTTGTATTCTCTCCATCTAGCCGATCCTTTGGAAAATGTTTTACGGAACATTTTTACTGTTGGTGACAGCAATACTTGGATTGCAATCCTTTTGTCAGTGCAGCACAGACAAGTACGCTGTTCTGATTGACGCGGGCTCATCTGGATCAAAGCTAAAAGTGTTTAAGTTTGCCGTTAATCAAAAAGGAAAGATTACGGGAACTCAAGATGTTAAAATACTTGGGAAATCGAAGGTAAAACTGCGGCACTTGGAAATCTATATGTGGTGCTTTGTCGTAGCAAGGAGAGAGAAACTAGAAATGAATATTCTAAATTGGCCGAACATTTGACTTTTAAAGGGAGGAGAATTTGTTGATGCAAAATTTGTTCCTGCTCTGCTGGAATGCTCTAGGATTTCAATTTTGTCAAAATACAGAAGCTTTAAGTTGGAACTTGGCACTGTACGGGCCTGTACGATCTTATTTTCTTTACCCATTCGCTTACAGGATATTTTTTTAATGCAAAATCACCCACCAACCCCTTCCCCTACCCCTACCCAACCCCCACCCCTCAAAAGTCAATTGGTCGGCCCCTAATATTAAATATATCTCAAACGCTACGCAATCTTAAAATAGTGACTGAATTGGGTAAATTTGCTTTGAATCGGATTTAAACCTACAAATAAGTAAGTAAGGACGTAATTTGTCATGCAACTACAAATATATTGTCCTTTACAAACTCATCCATATTTAAACTATTGAGGGTCCGCTGCATGCCAAAATGTTAACAAACTCTAAATAATTCACGATCAAAAATGGAATTCGTTGATGGGAGACTTAGTTTTCAGTCAACCTTATTCAAGCTGAGAGTTGGGGTGGTGATGGGCTGGAAGGGGAGGGAGAGAGGGGAGGAAGGCAACCCTCCGATTTCAAATATTTTAAATTTCAAGATAATTAGTCCAGGAGTTTTCCACAAAGTTAAATGCATCGTATCCAATAACCAAACGTTTACGAAAGGGAAATATATTTACAGGGAAGGCCTATAACAAGCGCTTTTATGCTCTGAATGTTATACAGATATAGATATATTTATGTATATTTGAAATTCAGATCAGACCTGGCCTCAGCTCGTTTGCCCGTAAATCCAAAGATTTGAAAAAGGTAGAGAAATATCTAAGACCACTACTTGACACCGCTAAGGTCCTGGTGCCTGGTGACGTGCGAGCTTCTACACCTATTTATTTGATGGCAACCGCTGGCCTGCGCATGCTGAATGTTGGAAAACAAAAGGTTCTTATGAGAGAAGTTAGACGAGTTTTCAACGACAAAAATCTCTGTCCGTTTCATTTTGAAAATGAATACGCCCATGTTACCACTGGCAAAGAAGAGGCGGTTTATGGCTGGATAACAGTAAATTTTCTGAAGGGCTCATTCTCCGATCCAGGAAAGAAGGTACATTGTTTACTATACATGTAATGGACACGTTGTGTGTAACTGAATTTAGTGGGTCGTGTGGGATGGTCATCAAGAATGGTCGCTCTCTCTAAGTCTTGTGGTTTTGTTTTTTAATTTGTCTCCTTTTTCATTTTCAATGTTGTTCCATTTTATTTTCTTTTTCTTGACTTTTCCATGATTTCATTCTTTTTATAACCCTTCTTCATCCTTGAAAAGTCCTAAATATGTTTTTGTTTTATGTTCTTGAAACAGTTTCTGTTTTCCATGCATTTTGAAACCTAACAATATATGTACCTTTTATCAAACACAATTAATGAAGAGACGTTCAGTAAATGAATCCATATAGTCATATAGTTTCTCTTTAAGTTATTTGGCTAGATATAAGTGTTTGTGTTTAATATTGTTGGTGTTGACTTGGTAAATTCGCCAATCCTATGTGGCCTGTGGGGGTGAGAAAGGGGAGGGGTCAAACATGATTTTTCTTAGTAGTTCAAAATTCTAATTGACAATTTTGTAAAAAGATTTTTTTTCTAAAAATATAATTTAGTACAAGACTATGATGTTTCATTGAAATAATAGATCTGGCTGACCTAAGGCTATATTTGACATTTTAAACAACTTTCAAATCATCAAAGTCAATTTACTGACCAAAGATGGCGGCCATGAATTCAAGATGGCGGGGGACTTTCGACGTCATATTACATAGTGACTAAATTAAGTAAAAGTAAAAAGTCGCACTGTGGACTAATTACATGGGCTGCCTGTACGTTGCTAGTGTTAGTAATAGAAATTTAAAAAGGAGAGAGGGTGCCAATCGACCCTACTGGCCAGTTGAGGCCAAAATAGCCCAAGCCAGGTGGGGTTGATATCTATATATTGATTCGTTTATTTCGGTTGCTTCACATTTTCTTTGTCAAGACATATGGCACCGTGGAACTAGGAGGCGCTTCCACGCAAGTCAGCTCGCTCCTCAATCCAAACCATCACCATGTCACCAAGATAATAAGAATTGCCGGGAAAGTATATGGACTCTACGCCAAAAGCTATCTTGGTTATGGTGTAAATCAGATTTTAAATCCACTCCTTTTGTACTTGTGGAAAATGCGAGAAATAAATGGAGTTACCACAAGTCCTTGTCACCACAGAGGCTATTATGCAAATTTACAGGTATTTTAACAGTAGAAACGGGAAACCTTTTTCTTCATAAGTATCGGTTTCTTTCTTGTTAATTCTGTTTTCGTCAGACTTGTCTCTCCGTCACCACGGTAGTAATCGGGCTATTTCAGTTTGATTATTTTCTATTGAGTTTTAACGTATGTTTCTTAACTGTATTAATCTTCTTAGGGGTCGTTCACCATTTTCGACGTTTTCTCAAGCGTACAAACCGTACGTTTTTTTGGTAACCCCCCTCCCCCTCTCCGAAAGTGTACATGAAAAATATTGATGTTCAGTCTATCATCGTTATAAACGTACGGTATAGCTTTATGATCTTTCGCTTTTGCATTCATTTGCTGTTTAGGTAGTCCAGCAGATATGTACCAAGGGAAACTTTGTATCTGCTTTTATTATCAAACACAAGTAAACAAATCATTTAATGTGATACATTCCCAGTACAGTACTGTAGGATGAACTTTGAGGAACAACTTTAATGTTCCAGATCAACTCCGGACTTTTTTCATTTTCTTGATAACAGGATCGTACACAGTGTTGACATGATTTGGAGACCCAGAATCACGGCAGTCCCTCCGTATTGTTTTGTGCCTTTTCAACTGAATCCTTTCGTTTCAGCGCATTGTTTACAAACACAAATGCGTTAACAAATCGCTGGTAAACAATCGGGGTATTCTTGTGGACTGCCTCGTTTCACCTCGACAGAAATTTGTGCAACAGAATTTATACTTGGTAATTTTCCCTGTTCAGACTGCACTGACCCCCTTTTTCTTTAGCTCCTAACATCTTAACTCCGTTGCTATGAAATGTTGCGGATAAATAGTTCTCTGTAAAAGTTTAGTTTGCAATATTTACGTTGTCCTTATATAAGGCTGATTTACATGGTACAACTTTTGTCTACAGCTCTCTCGCATGCGGCAACAGACTTATGCTTTATTTTAGCGGTTATTTTTAGCTCGGTTTGCCACATGTGGGGGTTTTCTAAATGCACACGACTTTAGGTTCAAGATGGCGGACAGCTAAAAACTGATACTCATACTTAGAAAAATATCAAGAAAAAAATAGAAGTTAGAAACCCAAAGAAAAGCGAAAAGTCTCGAACCTGGGAACTCGAACACCGGAGTCACCATGCACTGCCACTACACCAGCCACTCAATCCCATTCATTAACCAAAATTTTGTTATGCTCTATCCCTATTCCATGAAACAGAAGTAACCCTGACCCCAACCTTAACCCTCAAATGGTAAATGGTTTATTAAGTTTAAAACTTTACAGTTGTAACGACCGAATTGTGTAATACTTTACAATATCAATACTAAAAGGGGTACATGTATATTCACAATTGAATTTTCTAAAATTATTGATATGGACATTAAAAGGAAACAATAAAAACCATTTACGATTACTATAAATAAAGCTATTCAAAAGCAGATTGGTTTTGCACCTCGCGAGTTTAATTTTATGTTTATTTCTTAAATTCATTGGGGCATCGTTGTGTTCTGGAAGTAGCCGATTTCTGTCACGAGATACTTCGTGGAACAGAACACTAACTATAGATAACCTTAAATAGCCATGAATAACCCTATTTCAGGACTATAGCAAAATTTAACGAGCCGTGACGGTACGCCATCTTGAACCTAAAGTCGTGTGAATTTAGAAAATCCTGCCACATGTGAGACTGGGAAGGGTAACAAACAAACTGCCGAACACCAAATAAGGTATTATTTTCTTAAGAATGTCGTACGGTTTCAAAACATGATTGAAAACGCTACAACCTTTTTCTAGTTGGGCACAATAGTCGTAGGCAAGTTGTAGACTTGATTTACACGACGCAATTCGTGTCCTAAGGCTCATTGTGGTGTAAGCAGGTTGCCTGCGAGTGTTGTAAGTAAAATTTGTGCCGTGTAAATTGGCCTATATTATAGAAATAGAAAACGAGGCGGAAATTTGTAAGTAGACCAGAGAAGTGTTGGAGTAGCACGAGGCGCAGCCAAATATACAAACGCGGGAAAAGCAAGCAAACTTCAAGTTTTATTACACGTACTTATCAAAACCACAATTAGCAACAATTTCAATAAAATCGTTTCATTAAATTTTCAAATGAAGTTTTGCTTCAAGACGAATGATTTAGATCGGAAACTAGCATTTCTGCTTCAACAAGAAGTGAAGAACATCAAAAGCAATCCAATTTGTTGTTTGAAAAAATAACAAAGAAAGATTAAAACACTCTTTTTTCATAAGAACCTTTTTTATAAGAACGTTGAGGCTTAAAAAATCCCAAAATTTAAGAACATGCTAAGAACATGCCGAGGCTGGGGTAAGGGCGATACGAAGAGAACATTTATTATACATACTGTATTCAATGGAGATATTAATTTGTTGTTAAACTGTAGAATAATGCCTAATGCTCGCGCAATAGCGCCTTATGGCTGCTCCAAATTTGTATATACAAAGGCAACTAGTGACACTTGTACTTCTTTTGAAAAATCACTAAATTACTGTACTTTGATTACGGTAGTATACACCCATTCCTAAAAAAAAGAACAGTTTTAGAACATTTGAGGCTGAAATCCTTAAAATAATTAAGAGCGTTCAGCCTCAGCGCTAAAATTAGACGTTCTTATAAAAAAAGAGTGTATGTACTTATCTGTACATGCCGTCTGTCTGTTTCATCAAATTCAACTGTTCAGAGCGACTGCCTCCGTGCAGAAAATCTTCTGCAAATTTCAGTGCAGCGAGCGATCCTACAGATATATCGATCCATTTCGAACTTCGTTCTCTTAACTTTTCTATATTTCTTCTGTGTTTGATATACCCAGCAAAAATGTCAAGTAGCTACTCGAAGTGTTTGTGTAAATCAAGTTTCATCGCTCAGATATTCGAGTAGGGGATTCAAGTCTTCCTACAGATAGTTTGTTTCCCTTCATCAATTGCAAGCTTCAAAAACATTTGGTGATTTTTTGCTTCTTACTCTCAGTAAGTTCTTCATCCATGCTCGAGTCCCCTTTTACTTTGTTTCTTTGCACTTCGTATTTCTGTTTCTTCTTCAGTCTTCAAAATTAAACTGAACAGACGACGACGGCGACGCGTCGCCGACATTTGGCGCCAAAAGTTCTAATTTCCCGCCTTTCACAGGCAGTTTGGCAAGGCACACGTACGTTGTTACTCTTAATCATCAATTCTTATACAAGTTATTTTTAAAAAGTCAAATAGAAGCAAAAACTTGAGAAAATCGGCCATCGGAAAAAAAACTCCGAATACCGAAGTTATAAAGGCACACTGTGCCTATATACAATTATAAAACAACGCTGCACAGCCAATCATCAGAAGGCGCGTTATATCTGCTTTATTTTATAAAACGACTCAAAGTAGTTCTAACCAATTTATGATCATTTGGGCATTTTTCAATGTATGAAAAACAAGCATACGCTTAAACAGAGGCTTCTTAATTTCAATTTGGTTTCGTACAATGATTACCTACCAATTGGTATCAATACAATTTAGCTTTACTCTTCATTTATATTCTATTTGTTACAGTTCTTTTTAAAATAAGCTTTATAAAAAGCAATACTTTTAGCAATAATTGTATTATGTATGTTTCAACTGTTCATTACAAAAGTCAAAATGTCTATGTACCACGTGTTTATTTTGTATGCCCTTTTCTAGATTGGTGAAAAACAATCACGCCTTGAAGGAGCTGGTGATTATTGGGAGTGTGTCAAGCTCATCGACATGCTTTTCTTCTGCTCCCAGTACAAGGAAAAGCATGCATGCCTGTTCGAAGATCAGACTCCGTTAAGAAACACAGCTCAAGAGTTCTACGCGATTTCCGTTTTCTACAATGTGCTAAAAAACATCGATGCTTTGCACCACACGTCTTCAGTTACAATCGACGAGATCGGCCACTATGCTAGGGAATTCTGTCAAAGGCACTACGAATCGGCAAGAGCTAATAAGTACGCCAAGGACAACTGCCTGGCTGGTGTGTACATTCACGAGCTCTTGTCAAAAGGTTATCACATGGGCAAAGACGTCAAGGTCACGGTCGTGAAAAAGATAGGTGGTTTCAAGACTGACTGGATTTTG
The DNA here is from genome assembly GCA_025448195.2 of Parazoanthus atlanticus. Classification (NCBI taxonomy): domain Eukaryota; kingdom Metazoa; phylum Cnidaria; class Anthozoa; order Zoantharia; family Parazoanthidae; genus Parazoanthus; species Parazoanthus atlanticus. Next base: position 1,334 of record JAOEHT020021664.1, on the reverse strand, counting down.
GGATCTATCTTGTACAAAATGGATCTCTTGTAAACTGAACTGGCATGAGGCCTTTGCAGTTATAATTTGTTTGGAGGGAATCATTAAAAATAAAGTTTACCTCTTTGCCCTTATGAAGTTGTTTCTTAGTAATGCTCTTGGGCCATGGCAGTGTTGTTTTGTTTCATACTGCGCAAAACGATTACGTCATACTACTTACTATATTTAGCAATTGTTTACCCAAAGATATGCGTGCAAATTAGGGTATATACTCCATGCGAAAATGCCATGGATGCACCCAAATATATATACTACACACATCGCTTATGTTAGACAATCTCATATTTTGTCCGAATAACAGATGGAGAACAACAGATGGAGAATAAATGAAGATGAAGCAGAATGAAGATAGATGAAGGAGAATAAAGATAGATGTAGCAGAATGAAGACAGATGAAGCAGAATGAAAACAGATGAGGCAGAATGAAGATAGATGAAGGAGAATGAAGACAGATGGAGCAGAATGAAGACAGATGAAGGAGAATGAAGACAGATAAAGCAAAATGAGGGCAGACGAGGCAGAATGAAGATAGATGAAAAAGAATGAAGACAGATGAAGCAGAATGAAGGCAGATTAAGCAGAATGAAGACAGATGAAGCAGAATGAAGGCAGATGAAGAAATGAGAAGCAGAATGAAGACAGATGACGCAGAATGAAGACCGATGAAGCAGAATAAAGACAGATGAAGAAGAATGAAGAAGAATGAAGAAAGATGAAGGAAAATGAAGACAGATGAAGCAGAATGAAGACCGATGAAGCAGAATAAAAACAGAAGAAGAAGAATGAGGAAGAATGAAGAAAGATGAAGGAAAATGAAGACAGATGAAGCAGAATGAAGACAGATGAAGCAGAATGAAGACAGGTGAAGAAGAATGAAGGCAGATGAAGCATACTGAAGATAGATGAAGGATAATGAAGACAGATGAAGCAGAATGAAGACAGATGAAGCAGAATGAAGGCAGATGAAGAAGAATGAAGGATAATGAAGAAAGATGAGGGAGAATGAAGACAGATGAGGGCGAATGAAACTAGGTGAAGGTGATTGAGGATAGATGTAGGAGAATGAAAATAGATGAAGTCGAATGAATATCATTCTGCCTGTTTGTGCCGTAGGGTACATAGGGCCGCAACGTCTGCTCTCCAGCCCGCTCTGTCTTTAGTTCGGTGCTCTGCTTGGCGCCAGGAATCCCACCCCATCTCTCCTCTTTCTTTGCAAGCTGTTTCTCTAGGTCGTCCTCTGCGGCGTTTCCCTTCTGGGGTCCAAGATAGAGCTATTTTCGGGTTGGCATCTGTAT
>JAOEHT020021554.1:0-14651 GCA_025448195.2 Parazoanthus atlanticus | reverse complement strand
CCTCTCCCCCGGGACAAGACAACCTCAAAAAGCCCGTGTAACATAGGGTTAAACATTGTTTTTGCTGTTGTTACGTCATTAAGCAAAGATATCTATAACAATATTCATGTTTATAATACAATGAAGGAATAGTAACTCCATAATTTTATCCGCTGATTTCTCCGTTTATTTCTCCATATTTGGATGTCAAATTAAGTGAAATGTATCGACCTGTGCCAGTGTTGTTCGTCGAAGTTTCAAAAATACTAAAACTGAAACGGTTTTTTAAAGCTTTGATCGTAATTTACCCCTCATTACATTAAAATGTAATCAAATGATGACTCATGATATTAAGGATTCAACTTGTGTGTTGTCAAAATTCTTTCTAATATCCTTCGTCTGACGGTTAGGGAAACTAGTAAGAATGTTGCTAAAACACGCGTGCATTAAATTTTGGTATCCCTTGTCATCATTTAAATACGTCTTCTAATTACTTTTTGTTTGCAGATATTTCTGCAGAAACTCTTTTCTGCGGTCGAATCTGTCCTGAGGTACCCCCTCCCAAAGTGTCCTGTTGCTCATCAATCGAGTCAGAGTTTGCAGGTCGTTATTGGACACAGCACTCTGTATCAACCCCCGAGATAACGGCGTGTAGTCTCCTCTGTAATGCAAGTCCACCAACATATCTTTGATGGCCGGGCACAGCTTATTCCAGTAGGTTTTTCCGTACGTTGCTACGACATCAGCTTTATCAACGATTCGTTTGGCGTCTTCGAGCTTCCTCAGGTATGTATTCTGGAAAAGTGTCTTTTGTTGTAGATGGGAAATGATAACACACCTTAAACTGTTCTGTAAAAGAACACCAAAATAATATATTATTTTAATTCTCCCTAAGACTCCTTTTAACGACAGAAAAGGCTTATAGCCCATAAAACATGAAATATTTGATATTTTTCCGCAATAAAAACAACTTTTTCGTGTCAATTACATTTTCAGCAACGTTGGTATTGTTGCTTTTGCGGCAATAACATATTAGATTGTATCCAGTTGCTATAACAAATGGCGATTTCAGTGAGCCTGAGAATACACAAATATACGCCGCAAACAACATGAATCAATCTTTTCTTGATAAGTACTCTTTACTGAAATTTTTCATTACCCTTATAACCCTTAACTCAAGTACGACATTGACAATTTTTTTACTAATTTTTACAAAACAAAGAAAAACAAAATACATATAGCTTCACTTAGTCTTGTGAATGCTCGATACAAATTCATGCAGAGCGAGATACAAATATTAAAGATAGAAAATATAGGAAATGGACAGAAAGTTGAGTTTCATGCACTAAGTGTTCATCAAACTGCACCGTTAGAAATTGTAGAAGCATTATTTAAGGAGGACGGTTGGAAAGATCTGGCTTCTGACTGGTTGCATAATATGTATATTTTCGTGACGGCATTTACTAACGTTTATATATACGTTTGCTGCATCACCCTTCTTCCCAGTTGCATCAGCAAACAGTTTAGCAGTTTCGTTGTCCACCCCAGCGTTCCTCATATCCTCCAGTATCTGATACTTAGTGTATTCTGATAGGTCGTAGCCTCGTCCAATCGTGACCCCGGATGTACCGTCTGGCAGGTGGGGAACACGGCTGAAATATTTGCTGCTAGGATTATCATCGCCTTCTGCGTCAAATGTTAGCTGTCCTTGTTCTACTCGTAAATTTTCTGCACGGTTCAAGGAGACAGTGTGTAATTATATGGTTCAGCCACATTTTATATACCATTATTACTAGGGCTATTATGAATTCGAAATAAGTGTTTGTTTTGGACGTACACTTATTCTTGAATAATACATTCGGTCTATTTTACTGCAGGTAGCGGAATACTCAGAATACTTTTCAAATTTCTAAATAAGACAATCTCTTCGAAATAGAGCGGAAATATCCCGAACCAGAACGAATCCTTTAACAATAAGGTTGGCTAAATGAAAACAAGTCATCGTCGCATTAGATGGGATTAGGTCTCCGTTCACTTTCACATATTTTAACCATCACTTTCATATATTATAACTTTAGTTGATATTGTATGAATTTGCTAATAAAAATGACCTAAAAATGACCTTTGTTTATTACTTCAAAAGTAGAATGTATGGTACAAATACGATTGTATACAAAAACTCTTACGCTTTTGCCAACATTCTAGTAGTGCAATTTTTTAACATAAATCAGTTTAAATCATTTTGCCATTTTAGAAAAGACCACTGATTGCCCCAGCAGCAATATGAATGTGATACTTTGAAGATATTTTATGTGATGCTGTGTAATACACACAAAAAATTGAATATTCTGTGCTAGGTTTCGTCGCTTAAGATTCAGTTGCAATAGATGATGTAAAGATGCCCCTTTAGTAACATAATTATTACACAAATTAACGAACCCATATCAATACACTTACGAATATTTTATGATAAAATCATAAACAAACTTACCCTCATTGAGATGTGTAATGGGGCTTGTGGGTGATCTTGAATAGTTACAAGGCAAGATTGAAGAAACAAGAGTAGACAAAATGGAAGTAGTTGGATTTGAAACAGGTTTAGAAATGAAGCTATAAGATGAAAACGAACCAACAGAAGTAGCAAAAAAATTATGCTTATATGTTATACTTGGAGATGGTGTTAAGATAGGAGTATTTTGGACAGGGGAGGAAAGAACAGAAATGGAAAATGAAGTAGATGCATATTGCTCCTGCAAGGAATGCAATGTTTGATACGAAGTGTAGTCGCCAGGAGACGACATGACGGCTTTTGAATTCGATCTATATGTAAAATGTGTATCGGGAAAGACATAAGTGGCTACTTTTCCTTGAGTGGGTAACGAGTGCGAAGCATAAATATTTTTTAGAGCCGTAGACAGTGTAATAGGTGTAATAGGAGCAACAACAGAAGACACGGAAGGTGACACTGTTGAATTACTGTTGACAAAATCAACTGATTTAGACAGAGAAACAGATAGAAGCGCAGATCTACTGCTTGTAGGTGTCGAAACTGAGGGTACAAATGCAGAGGATGACTTATTGACAGATGTTGCAAGCTTTGATGGTTTTGGAGGGGTTAAAATTTGTGAATCCACAATGTATTTTTTAGAAGTGGAATATTGAGAGAATCTGAGATAGCCTAAAGCCAAGCTTATTGATGAAGTTGCAAAGGACGAGGCAGATGGCAATAACTCTACTGACGAGAAAGACATAACTAGATTGCTAGTACCAAGTACCCTTGGAGTAGCTAGTTTAAAATATTCAATGACAGAGGTGGTGGAAAAAGTCATTTTTAAGGATACTAAAGTAGAGAGTAAAACAAAGCTGCCGACATTAGACGTATTTAATGTGCTTACTGAAGTAGCTACTAAAGTGGTGGAATTTGACAATTTTAATGATCGTGCAGAAGATACTTTGAAGGGCTTATACGAAAGAAGGAAAGTGGAAGACAGCGCTTGTGAGAATGCGGTAGAGGGGAGTACAACAAGTTTGTTACTAAATGAACTGAAAAATGAAAATACAGAGGACGGAGAAAACGACAGATTTAAAGATGTTGTAAATGACTGTATAAAGGTTTTGTTGGTATCAAATACATTTGAAGATGTTGTAAGAGGGGTCAGGGAAGACGAAACGATAGAGGAAGATATAAGGGGTTTGTTGTTAACATACAAACTTGAAGATGTTGGTAAAGAGGTTTCGTAAGACGACTTTTGTATGGAAATGATAGGGGAGGGTATAAGGGGTTTGTTGTCAACATACGCACCCGAAGATGTTGGAAAAGAGGTTAGGGAAGACAAATATTGTAAGGAAATAAAAGGGGAGGATATAAGAGGGTCGTTGTTAAGAGACAAAATTAGGGATGTTGTAAAAGATGTTGGGGAAGACAAATGTTGTAAAGAAATAATAGAGGAGGATATAAGGGGTTTGTTGTTAACATACCAACTCGAATGTGTTGGTAAAGATGTTCGGAAAGACGGCTGTTGTATGGAAATGATAGGGGAGGATATAAGAGATTTGTTGTCAACATACAAACTTGAAGATGCTGGAAGAGAAGTTAGGGAAGATAACTGTTGTAATGAATTTATAGGGGAGGATATAAGGGGGTGGTTGTTAACAGACAAACTTGAAGGTGTTGTAAATGAGGTAGAGAAAGACGATAGTTGTAAGGAAAAGAAGGATAATGATACCAGGGGTTTGTTATTAACAGACAAACTTAAAACTGATATAAGAGAGGTTGAGGAAGACAATTGTTGTAAGAAAATGGTAGGGGAGGATATAAGGGGTATATTATAAACAGAAAATCTTGAAGATTTTTGGTAAGAGGTCGGAGAAGACGACTGTTGTGGGGAAATGATAGGGGCATCAATAACGGGTTTGTTGTTAACAGAGAACCTTGAAGATGTTATAAAAGAAGCTGGGGAAGACAAACGTTCTAAGGAAATGGTAGGGGAGGTAATGAAGGGTTTGTTTATAATAAAAAAACTTGGGGATATTATAAAGTCGGTTGGGGAAGACGTTTGTTGTAAGAAAATTATAGGGGAGGATATAACAGGTTTTCTTGTAAGAGACAAACTTGAAGATGTCGTAAAAGAGGTCAAGGAAGACGATTGTTTTAAGGAAATGTTAGAGGAAGATATTTTGGGTTTGTTATTAACAAATAAACTTGAAAATGGTTTAAGGGAGGTTGGAAAAGAGGATTGCTGTACGAAAATGGTAGGAGAGGAAAAATGGGGTTTATTGTTAAGAGATAAACTAGAAACCGTTGTAAAACGGGTCGTCGAAGATGACAGCTGCGAATATTTTTTAGAGGAGAGTATGAGGGGCTTACTTATAATAAGTAAATTTGATAAAATAGTGACAGAGGTCAAGGGCAATTCTAATGAATTTGTGTGGTAGGGTATATCGGGATTTTTGTATTCATATGAACTGGATAACATTGTGACAGTGGTCGCGGAGGACGACGGTTGCAAAAACAACGTAGGGGAGTACGTAACAGCGTTGTTAGATGAGAGCTGCATGGGCAGTGTAGGGGAGGCTATAATGGGTTTGTTGGTATTATAGAAAGAAGGAGATTTTCTGACAGAGGTCGAGGAAGATGACATTTGCGACGAAAGTGTAGGGTAAGGTTTGACGGGTTCGTTTTTATCAAGTGAACTTGGAAATGTAGCGACAGACATAGTGGAGGATGGAAATCGTAATGAATCTATGTTGGAGGGTATTGTTGGTTTGTTGTTAAGAAATGAACTATAAAAAGAAGTGACAGAGGAATTGGAATGTAACTGTTGTGAGAATAATGTGAACAAGGATTTAACAGGTTTAGTAGTGTCAAATGTTCCAAATGGTGTTGTGACAGAGATGGTGGAAGATGAAAATTGCGGGGAGAAAGTAGGGAAGGGTGTATCGGGCGTATTAGACTGCAATTGTAAGGATAGTGTAAGGGACGGGATAACGGGTTTGTTGTATTCAGATAAAGTGGACGATTTTGTGACAGGGGCTGGGAAAGATGACAGTGTGGGGGAAGATATAACGGGTTTGTTGGTATCAAGTGAGTACGACGACATTGTGACAATGGTTGGGGTATATGAAAAATGTGGGGATAGTGTTGGTGAGGGTATAACTGATCTTTTGTATTCTGATGAACCGGAAGATGTTCTGACAGTGATTTGGGAAGATGACAGTTGTAAGGAAAGTTTAGGGGAGGGTGTGGGTGTGACGGCTTTGTTGTTATCAAATGATTTTATTGCAGAAATGAGGGAAGATGACAGTTGCGAGGACAGCGTTGGATAGGGTGTAACAGATTTTCTTTTATTCGATGAAATCGAGATTATTTTGATTGAGGGCTGAGTATATGAAAGTTGTGTTGAGAGTGTAGAAAATGAAGTGATGGGTTTCTTGTTATCAGATGAACTTGAAGGTATTGTAACAAGGATTGGGAAATATGACAGTGTTGATGAAGTTTCAGGGGAGCTCGAGGCCGCTAGGGATTTGTTGTTATGCGGTAAGTTTGAAGGTGTTGTGGCAGAAGTTTGAGAAAATGACAGTGTTAAAACAGAGGTCTGAGAGGTAAAAAATTGTAACGACAGTGTAGTAAACAATGTAACTGAATATTTAGCTGTTAAAGAGGTCGATAAAGATATCTTTGGTATAAACAATGTAGGGGAAAGTAAATACTGTTTGTTGCTATCGGATAAACTTGAAGATGTAATGGAAGAAGCCGGGGAGTTTGACAGTGATGACATTGCAATGGATGCTAGAATGATGTTGCTGATTTTAGATGAACATGGAACTATTGGATAAAAGCAAATAGTGGAAATGGTAGTAAACAACGAGTCTTGCAAAGACATTGTTGGAGATGGTGCAATGGATTTGTTGGTATCGGATATAGTTGAAGATTTTAGGTTATGATAACTAGTGACATTTATGTTTGAGGGTGAGTCTTGTAAAGAAAACTTTGAGAATAACGTAACGATCTTACTAGTATCGGGTGAATTTGGAAATATGGAGTTATAAATACTGACAGAGGTGGTAGAAGATGACAGTTTTGACGACAAGGTATGAATGCTTAAAGCAAGTATGTTGTAAATAAATGAACTAGTAACAGTTGTGGAGAATAACGATAGTGGGGATATTTCAGGGGAGGGCATTAGTGTATTGTTGTTATCAAATGGCAATGAAGATGTAGCAGAGATAGCGGATGTTATCAAAGAAATTGGGGAAGATGACAGTTGTGTGAATCTTGCAGTGGAAGATAAAACTGGATTATTGGTGTCAAACGAACTTGAAGAAGGAGAAGGAGAAGTCACGGAAGAAGACAACTGGCGGGCTACAGTACTCGAAAGTGTTATGGAATTGATGTTATTAGAAAAGCTTGAGGAGGTTATGACAGAAATTGGGGAAGATGACAATTGTGTGGATATTGGAGCGGTAGATAAAACTGTCTTGTTAATTTTAAAAGAACTTGAAGGTGAAATAGCAGAGGTCACTAAAGATGAAAACTGGGACGATACAGAACGGGAGGGTATAACGAGTTTGATGCTATTAAATATACTTAAGGAGGAAATGATAAAAATTGGGGAAGATGAAAGTTGTGTAGATAATGTAGTGGAAGGTAAAACTGGTTTGCTTACATGAAACGAACTTGAAGGCGAAGTAGGAGAGATCGTGGTAAAAGACAATTTTGGGGATACAGTATGCGAAAGTGTCATGGGTTTGATGTTATGAGATAAAATTGAGGAGGTTATGACAGGAATTGGTGAAGATGAAAGTTGTGTGGATATTGTAGTGGTAGGTAAAACTGGTTTGGCAATATCAGCTGATCTTGAAGGCGAAGTGGGAGAGGTCACGGAAGATGACAACTGGTGGTATACTACACGGGTGTGTGATACGGGTTTGATGTTATAAAATAGACTTAAGGAGGTTTTGACAGAATCTGGGGAAGATGACAGTTGTGTGGATATACTATTGGAAGGTAAAAATGGCTTTCTAATAATAAATAAACATGATGGTAAAATTGCAGAGGTCACGGAAGAAGACAGCTGGGGGGAAACAGAACGAGAGACTGTAATGGGATTGATGTTATCTAATATACTTGAGGAGGTTATGACAGAGTTTGGGGAAGATGAAAGTTTCATGGAAATTACAGTGGAAGGTAAAACTGGTTTGTTATTACGAAATAAACTTGAAGGCGATGTGGAAGAGGACACAGAAGATGAGAACTGGGGCGATACAGAACGGGAGAATGTAATGGGTTTGATGTTATCAAATATACTTAAGGAGGCTATGAAAAAATATGGGGAAGATGACAGTTGTGTGTATATTGTAGTGGAAAAGAAATCTGGTTTGCTGTTATCAGACGAACCTGAAGGCGAAGATGGAGAGGTCGTGGAATAAGACGACTGGAGCGATACAGTACGAGAGAATGTTAAGGGTTTGATGTTATCAAATAAACTTGAGGAGGTTATGAGATAAATTGGGGAAGATGACAATTGTGTGGATGTTGTAGCGGTAGACAAAACTGCTTTGTTGATTTCAAATGAACTTGAAGGTGAAATAGCAGAGGTCACCAAAGATGAAAACTGGAAGGATACAATACGGGAGGGTGTAATGGGATTGATGTTATCTAAGATACTTGAGGAGGTTATGACAGAGTTTGGGGAAGATGAAAGTTTCGTGGAAATTACAGTGGAAGGTAAAACTGGTTTGTTTTTTTGAAATAAACTTGAAGGCGATGTGGAAGAGGACACAGAAGATGACAACTGGGACGATACAGAACGGGAGAATTTAACGGGTTTGATGTTATTAAATACACTTAAGGAGATTGAAAAAGAAATCGGGGAAGATGACAATTGTGTGGACATTGTGGCGGAAGGTAAAAATGGCATGTTAATTTCAAATGAACTTGAAGGTGAAATAGCAGAGATTACTGAAGATGAAAACTGGAAGGATACAGTACGGGAGAGTCTAACGGGTTTGGTGTTATCAAATATAATCAAGGAGGTTATAGAAGAAATTGGGGAAGATAACAGTTGTGTCGATATTGTAGTGGAAGATAAAACTGGCTTTTTCTCTTCAAACGAACTTGAAGAAGAAGTTGGAGTGGTCGCGGAAGACAACTGGGGGGCTAAAGCACGCGAAAGTGTTACGGGTTTGATGTTATCAGATAAACTTAAGGAGCTTATGACAGAAATTGGGGAAAATGACAATTGTGTAGATATTGTAGCGGAAGGCAAAACTGTCTTGTTAATTTTAAAAGAACTTGAAGGTGAAATAGCAGAGGTCACTAAAGATGAAAACTGGGACGATACAGAACGGGAGGGTATAACGAGTTTGATGCTATTAAATATACTTAAGGAGGAAATGATAAAAATTGGGGAAGATGAAAGTTGTGTAGATAATGTAGTGGAAGGTAAAACTGGTTTGCTTACATGAAACGAACTTGAAGGCGAAGTAGGAGAGATCGTGGTAAAAGACAATTTTGGGGATACAGTATGCGAAAGTGTCATGGGTTTGATGTTATGAGATAAAATTGAGGAGGTTATGACAGGAATTGGTGAAGATGAAAGTTGTGTGGATATTGTAGTGGTAGGTAAAACTGGTTTGGCAATATCAGCTGATCTTGAAGGCGAAGTGGGAGAGGTCACGGAAGATGACAACTGGTAGGATACTATACGGGTGAGTGAAGCGGGTTTGATGTTATAAAATAGACTTAAGGAGGTTTTGACAGAATCTGGGGAAGATGACAGTTGTGTGGATAAACTATTGGAAGGTAAGACTGGCTTTCTAATAATAAATGAGCTTGATGGTGAAATTGCAGAGGTCACGGAAGAAGACAGCTGGGGGAAAACAGAACTGGAAAGTGTAATGGGTTTGATATAATCATATAAACTTAAGAAGGTTATGACAGAAATTGAGGAAGATGACAGTTGTGTGGATATTGTAGTGGAAGTTAAAACTGGTTTGTTAATATCAAATGAACTTGAAGTCGAAGTGGAAGAGGTCAAAGGCAAAACTGGTTTGTTGTTATCAAATGCACTTGAAAGCGAAGTGAGAAAGGTCACGGAAGGTGACAGTTTTAGTGATGGTATAGTGGATCGTATTTCTAGTTTGTTGTTGTCGGATGCATGAGAAGATGTTGTGACATAAGTTGGGGACGGCATCAGATGTGAGGATATTGTAAGGGAGTGTATATCGGGTATGTTGTTATCAAATCGAGTTGAAGACATTGGGACAGTTGATGGGTTGAACAATAGTTGTGAGGATATTGTAGCGGAGGATGTAACATATTGTTTGTTGTCAAGAAAACTTAAATATGCTGCAGTGGAGGTCTGTGAAGATGATAACTGTGAATATACTGTGGGAGAGGGTATGTCAGATTGATTGTTATTAATTAAACTTGAAACTATTGCGAGGACGATTGAAGAAGATGACAGTTGTGTCGACATGTTAGGGAAATATATCAAAGATTGATTTTCATTAGGTAAACTTGAAAATATTATGAGAGAGGTTTGGGAAGATGAAAGTTGCGTGGACATGGTAGGGAACTGCATAACTGGTTTGTTTTTATCAAAGAAACTGGAAGATTTTAGGACAGACGTTGGAGAAGATAAAAGTTGTGAGAATATTGTTGGGGAATTATTATCAGGTTTGTTGCTTTGGGATTTATTTGAAGATGTTGAGATACACGTTGGGGAATCTGAAGGCTTCGAGGAAATTGTATGGGATGGTATAAGAGGTTTTTTGTTATCGAATAAACTCGAAGAGGTTGCTACAGGCCCCGAGGAAGATGACAGATGTAAAAATAGTACAGGGGAAATAAAAACGGATTTGTATAAATTTGAAGATGTAGTAGCAACACTCTGAGAATACGAGAGTTGTGAGGTCATTGTAGTAGAGGGTAGAACAATATTATTAGTTTCAGAAGAACATGAACCCTTTGAGTTCAAGTAAATTGTAGAGGATGTACTAAAATATGAATCATGTACAGACATTTTTGGGCGTAATGACAGTGTAGGGGTAGGTGTAGAGTGTTGGAAGAATTTAGGTAAACTTGGAGATGTTGTATTGAATATTGTGTAAGGTACAGTTGAATAAATTGTCTCTAAATAACTAGCTATGGATGTGCTAGAAGACGAAAGTTGTAAGTCAAGTTTAGGGGTTGATGTGGCTAGTTTATCTTTTACAGCTGCACTTGGCGATGTTTTATGTATGTTTATGTCAGATTCACTTGAAAACATTTCTGGGGAGAGTTTAACGGGTTTGCTAGCATCAGACGCTGTTAAATATGACACGTAAGTATATTTTGTTACATTGTTAGCGGAAGATATTGTAGGGGAGAGTATGTATCTACTTGTATCAGGCAAACTTGAAAATATATTACCAAAAGAACTCAGTGTAGAGGATTGTGTGACAAGGTTTTCAGTTTCGGTTAAACTTGAAGATGTTGAGTTTGCTGACGAGGGGTGTTGTGACGACATGATAAATAACGGTCGTTTTGGGGTGACAGATAGACTTAAAAATACTGTGTTAACATAGTTAGATATAGAAATAGCGGAAGGTGATACTTGTAAGGGCGTATGATGGACTGTTTCAACTACTTTGTTGGAAGCAAGTTGAATTGAAGCTATTGTGCTAAAAGAGCTTCCAACAGCAATGGTTGAAGGTTGCAGTAGCAACGGCCATGTAGGGGAGAAAATCACAGAATTAGCGGTCTCAAATACATTTGGAAATGTTGTGTGCGAGTTAGCATCAGATGAACTTGACGATATTTCATAAAAATGTTTAATAACAGTTGTTATAGAAGAAGAAAGTCGCAGAGACATCGTAGGGGAAATTGTAACGAGTTTTTTGATATTAGATGTATTTAAAGATAAAACGTTAATATAATTGCCGACATAGGTGATGGAAGACAGTGGTAAAGACATTGTGTTAGAACGCGTAACGTGTTTTCTGGTAAACAAACTTAAGGATAAGTTGTTTAAATGGCTAGGAAAAGAGGCAGTAGGAGATGAACTTTGTAAGAGCATTTTGGATGATGTTGCTACTGATTTGTTAACGTTAGTTAAACTTGACGATATTGTGTTGAAAAGGCTTGTAACATTGCTAGTGGAAGATAACAGTTGTAAAACTTCAGAAAGTAAGGATATAACGGGTTTGTTCTTATCAGGAAAACTTGAAACTGTTGCGTTGTTGTAGACCTGTTGCATTGTTAAATATATTCTGTCAGAAATGTTTGTGGGAGAGCTTGTGTTAGTTGACTGTTGTAAGGATAATGTACGTGATGATGTAACTGTTCTGTCACTATCAGGTAAACTTGATGGGTTCAACACTGAAGAATCATGGGTAAAATTAATAGAAGATAGAAAATCCGAGGAAATCGAAAGGGGGTGTAAGGAAGGCCCGTGTGTAACTAAAGTATCCGTATCAATCAAGTTAGAAGGAGAAGGAACGGAACTGAATAACTCTAAGGACATTGTGGGAGAGTGTAAAACGCTTTTTGTTAAATCAAGCGACATTGAATATGTGATTAATTTACTAGTAAAGGGAATTAAATATGTGTTGTTTAAAAATACTAAACTATAGGGCAAAGTAGATGTGTTTCTGTTAGATTTTCTTGAAATATTTGTGGCGGGAGAGTATTGCAACGGTGTATTGGTAGGTGACAACGCTATAGACACTGTAACGGGTTTGTTAGTATCGGGTGAACGTGGATGATTTGTGTTAAGATAATGGACAATATGGGTGGCAAATGTTGACACTTTAGGGCTAGATATTTCTGATAAGGAGTTAGACAATAAATGTATGGAAGACCGTTGTGAAGGCACTAAAGGGGAACTCAAAACGGACGTGCTGGCATTAGATACTTTTATCATACTTCCGATGGATATGTTAGGGAGAGGCGTGATAGACATTGATGTTTGCAAGGTAAAGGTAGGGGAGGGTGTAATTAAAATGCTGGGGGAGGATAGGCGGCTTAAAGAAGAGGTGATAACATAATCACTAAAAGGTGTGGTTGAAGCTTGCAGTTCAGATGACAATGGACGGGATAGTGAAACGGGTTCTTTGATTTCGCTTACACTTAATGAAAATGGTGCAGTAGGCTTACAGTTAGACGTTTTTGACAAGGGAAGTTCTAAGGTTACCGAAGTTGAGAGAAAAGTTGAACTAGGTATGTTAGGAGAAGAAATGGTAGAAAGGGGCAATTCTGAGGACATTGTAGGGGAGTGTATAACGAACGTGTTAAAATATGGCAAACCTAAATTCGCTGTGATAGAAGAAATTACGATAGATGTGGCAGAATGTGAAAAGTCAAAGGATACTGAAGGAGAGGCTAAAATAGTTTTGTTGTTAGTAAAAGAGAGGTAATGCATAACAGTTGAATTGACAAGAAAAGAAGACGAACTTACAACAGGGAATAAACTGGAGGAACGTACAATTTTCAAGAACTCAGACGAAGAAGGAGTGTTAACAGCATTATATGAATGTAGAAAAAATAACTGAGAAGTTGTAGTTTTTGAATTGGTTATTAAATATGATTGATGATTGGAACTGGTACTAGTAAGATAACTTAAAGGAACCATTGGTGAATAAAAAGCACTGGTATTTATCAATTTTAAAGAATTTGACAAGTTTGCAGCCAACTGAGAATGAACTCCAGCATTGTTAGAAGAAGCAATGGGAGAAGATATAGGATAAGAAACGGTTGATGATATTTCCGTAGACGAGTGTGGCGTAAGTGACTCCTCAAAACCAAGGCTGAAGTCTGGTAAAGTGGCAGTAATGAATGGAAGCATGTTATGAAACGATGACGAGCCTAAAATTGCTGGTGTGCTGGCGTTAACTAAGTTCTGAGAATGGATTTTGGTCGTGGAGCTGGGTGTTGTATGCGAATAGTTTAGAGCAGCAGTATGTGGGAATAGAGAAACAGACGAAGTGTTTCTACTTGAAAACGAATGGGAAAACAAGGTATTTAATCGACTATTAGTATTACTGTGCAATGTCAGCATAGGTACAAAACTAGCATCGGTAATAGCAAACTCAACACTGGACTCCTTGCTAATGTTGTCGTTAGCAGATCTTGCATGTAAGTTGATATTTGAGGTGGAAGAAGTTGAGTTGAAAATATTGTTAATATCAAAAGGTTTTACAGAACTGTCACGACTCTTAGAATGAGCCAGTTCAGTTGAGATGTTAGTAGGTTGAGATGTAACTGAATCAAAGCTGTTAAAAAGTGATGGAAGCGGAGCAGGAGAAACATGTGCAGAAAAATTATAATACGAAAATGAAGAGGAAGCAGAGAAGGAAGCAGAAATAGAGGTCGAAGAGGGAAATGTAGTGGATAAAAAGACGGTTCGGCTTAGCGTTGGCTCTACAGAGCTTTTGTCTGTGCCTGCAATAAAAACGGTAAGCAAAGATAATCAACCGAAGAATATGATTTATAGCATATAGCATGATTGCAACTGCTGAAAGGCTTTGTTTTATTAACCCTAGAAAGCTTTGGGGGGGCGGGGGCTCAATCTGACCGCCCCTCGAGTTTTTCGACCTCAAATTTGTGCCGTTTGTCAATTTGCCAAAAGCTTTGCACAACTGTTCCTCGATTGTGAACACATCATTTGACGCTAATTAGATGACGTCAGCACCGATGACGTTATTATAATAAGTCACGAAAGTTGTTACATCTTTGTTAACTTTTTGAAATTCGTCATTTTTTTGTTAAAATGATTGTAAACTTGTGATTTGTTGTTTTCTTTTAGTTACTTTATAGTTTTAGACTATAAAATGATGTTTGCTTGCTATTTCCAATAATATGTCTCAAAATTATTCAAATTCACGAAAGTCAAAAATCCAAGATGGCCGCCAAAAATCCAAGATGGCGGCCATCCTGAATTTTTGCATTTGTTACCATGGCAACAGCAGCCAATTAATTAACCATTATTTGTATGGAAGATAATTAGTGGGTTATACACTAATTGCATGCCGAAAAGCATGCGTTAATTCTTAACCGTTTGGAAAAATATTGGGTGGAATAGCGCAGCATGGTTCTTAATGATGGAATAAGGATGGAATAGCGCAGCATGGTTCTTAATGTTCCTTTCTATTCCTTCCCCACTGCATCAATTTTTCTTTCGTTATTACAT